>JAJEJH010000310.1:290321-303707 GCA_026122585.1 Anacardium occidentale
GGCGGCCACCGGCGGCGGTGGCTGCTGGGATTTTTAGAATTTCAAAATTTTTTTAAAATTTTTTTAAATTTTTTAATATTTTATATTTATATAAATTTTATTTTATTATTTTATAAAATTTTAATATTAAAATGACAAAAATACCCCTGATTATTACTGTATATATATTATTTTTAATTAAAAAAATGGGTGATGGGTGGGAAAACAGGCTTTTAAACTTAAGCGGGTGGGACTTTGTCCCTGCCTCAAACTATGGGTGGGAAAATGTCCTTTGGCCTATATTTAACGATTTTTGTGAGCCTTGGAAGGTCCCAGGGGTACTAAAGGGTAGCTGATTTTGACTGAAACTTTAAAATATCTCCAGATTTCACGCTTATTATAATTAGTATAGTAGTCAGATATAATCCCTTATCTAAAACCTAATCCTATATATAGTCATTTCGACATCGATGACCCTCACCAATAGATGGGGATTCTTACAATTTTATATACAAGTCAAAAACATTAAAAATAAAAACAGTTTAACGTTTTTTCAGTACTATATTTATTAAAAAAATCCAATTGATTGGACCCATCATTGACCATTTCATTTTATCTACTTTCATTATTGTACAAGCCTATATGGTCCCGTCACATTTTTTCATATTCAAACTCATAAAGGGGTACCTAAAATATGACTAAATATTATAAAATAATCCGTTAAAAAAATTGCATGCATATATACCAATCAGATTAACTATCCATAAGTCAATTTAAAATATAAATAAAAATAATTTTTATCTAAAATATACTTATAAGATCACATTTAATTTCTATCTCATATCTGTATCGGACGATAATCACTTACACAGACGGTATTTATCGTGTACTGTTAACGTTATTATTATATCATTAATTAAATTAATGTATTTAAAATATTAATCATGTTCTAATCACTTTTTTCTTTTTTACAAATTCAAAGGATTCATTGCATTTTTAAATTTAAAATTTAAAGTATCGTTTTTATTTTAATCAATTAAGTTTGTCATGAATGAAACACAATTTATAAATTATTCTTGCGATAATTGGTATTTATATATTAACACAAAAAAATTATTCTGAATTAAAAGTATACATAACTTTTTTTAAATGTGCACTTACAAATCTAAACTAATATCAAAGTATTTACCACGTGGAAATATTATAATTTAAAATAAGGCCAAAGGTAGGGCTGGATTCGAAGCGAACGCGTTCGGGCTCGTTTTTGAGCTCGCTTCGTTCGACAGCGAAACGACACAAGTCTCACGCGAAGCGAACGCGAATACGAATATGTGGGACGAATATTCGGTTTGAACGAATACGAATCCGAACCATTTAACAAACAGTTCGGTTAACCGAACTGTTCGTTAATGTTTTTCGCCGGCATCCCGTCTCCGTTGTCTCCTCTCCGTGACTCCGTCTCCGTCTCATCCCAGTAATGTTTTCTGACCGTGCAGTGCGCACCCATTTAACGAAGCTTCCTATATATATATATTCAAACCCATTCCCCTGGCGCCTGTGTGTTCTACTTCTTCTTCTTCTTCTTCTTCTTCTTCTTCTTCTTCTTCCTGATTTTCTTCTGCTCCTTTCATCTGGAGGTTCTGATTGTTGGTACTGAAATTGGAAGGGAAATGTCGGCATCTACAGTGCGAGCCAGCGAACGAATCCAGACGTTTTTCGTTCGTCCGAACACGAATCACGAGCACCGACCGATCCTGTTCGTCGAACCCGAGCCGAACACGAGCAGCTCCCAGAAAAGAACGAAGCGAACACGAACATACTCGCGTTCGCGTTCGGTTCGCTTCGTATCCAGCCCTAGCCAAAGGACTATTTCCCACCCATAGTTTGAGGCGGAGACAAAGTCCCACCCGCTTAAGTTTAAAAGCCCAGTCTCCTACCCAAAACCTAATTTTTTATTATTTTTATTGAAATGACTAAACTACCCTTTTAAAAATTAAAAATTTATAATAAAAATGTAAAATAATTTTTAAATATAAATATTTTCAAAAAATATTAAAAAATATTTAAAATATTTAAAAAAATTTTAAATTTAAAAAATTGAAGAAGCCACCGCCATCGGCACCGACGACGGTGGCCGCCCATAATAGAACCAGGTGGCCATTTCCGACCACCTAGTTCCAGGGGAGGCCAGATCTGGCCTCCCCTTTCGGTGGAGGAGGCCAAATCGGCCGCCTCCAGTTTTGGAGGAGGCGGCCAGATCTGGTCGCCTCCGACAAAATTAGGGGCCGAAAACGGCCGTAAAGGGCCGACCTTGGCCCCACTGACAGTTTTCGGCCTCTGGCCGCCTCCGCCAAAACTGGAGGTGGTCGATTTGGCTGCCTCCACCGAAAGGGGAGGCCAGATCTGGCCTCCCCTAGAACCAGGTGGCCGGAAATGGCCATCTGGTTCTATTATGGGCGGCGGTGGCTGCTTCCATTTTTTAAATTTAAAATTTTTTTAAATATTTTTTTAATTTTTTTAAAATTTTTTAATATTTTATATTTATATAAAATTTATTTTATTAATTTATAAAATTTTAATATTAAAAAGATAAAAATACCCATGATTATTATTGTATACTTATTATTTTTAATTAAAAAATTAAGTTAGGGGTGGGAAACTGGACTTTTAAATTTAAGCGGGTGGAACTTTGTCCCCGCCTCAAACTATGGGTGGGACATAGTTCTTTGGCCTTAAAATAAATAATAAACTTTATTACTTTTGAAACTTGGAAGCATCTGAATGATTAAAATGCAACTCAATTTGGTTCTGCCATATCTGTTATCTTCTGTCCCTGTTTCAACTAGGGCTCTGCTTTACATGCAAGGGGTTTCATGTGATTCAGAGAACTACGGAAGAAGAAAAAAAATGATATGCGGGACCAAAGTGAAGAATTTTATAACAATATGTTTAAAGATTTTTGTAAGCCCTGGGGGGTCCCGTGGCTACTAAAGGCTAATTGATTTTGATTGATTATTGTCAAATAAATAATAAAATATATCAGGAATTCACCCTTATTATAATTAATCTACGGCCAAATTGTCCCCACCCAAGATTTTGTTCAGATATAAATTGTACCTGCAAATTGTAAAAGAGCATTTTTCATGTAATTTTGTTAATATTTTTAATAAAATAATTAAAATATAAAATATTATTATAAAAATATAAAATATTATTTAAATATTAAAAATAAAAAAAATAAAAACAACCATTCCACTGATAAAATCAACTATATCTAATTATCTCTTTTATTAACAGAAACAATCAACCATCAATACTGTTCAGAAATATTTCTTTCGATTATTTCTAACCACCATTGATGGCAAATGAATCAAGTAATCATTTCTGGTCATCTAGTCATATTTTTATAAATTTTATTTTATTAAATTATTTTTATTAAAAGAATAAAAGTATTTTTTTTACCGTTAAAATTTAATTATTGACCGTTAAAATTAACTATTAACTTTGGTTAATGAATGAATATTAAGATTTTTAAAAATTAACAGACATGATTTTGTTTTTGAATGAAACCTTGGGTGGAAATTAGTCCTATGTCCTTAATATAGTAATTAAACATAATGCCTTAGATACAACTTAATTTGATATATTTCATATCGACATAATGTCATCTTATGTCGATATCTCTTACCAATGGATCGGGATTGTTGCAATTTTATATATAAGCCAAAAACATTAAAAATATTTAAAGTTTAGCTTCTTTAAACCAAAACACTTAGAGGTGTTTATCTTTTTTTATATACTGATTACACCAATTTATAAATTTTTAAATTATTAGTTGCCACCCATCATTGATATCGATGATAATAATTATTTTTAATTTTTTATATTTTTAATATATTTTTAATTTTTTAATATTTAAATAATATTTTATAAAATTTTATTAATATAATAATTAAAATTATTAATTTCAGTGAATATTTAAATTTTAAAAAATTAAAAGATTAGAATATATTTTTAAGTGGAACCTACGGTGAAAACATGTCCTTCGGCCAATTAACTAGTGAAACTTTTATCGCGTGTGAGATGGGATCAAGCCTTTGTCCTTTTCAGCGTCACATTTAGGCCAAAGGAGTTATTCCCACCCATAGTTTGAGGCGGGAACAAAATGTCACCCTCTAAATTTTAAAAACCCAATTTTTCACCCTCTAACCAAATTTAATATTAAATATATTAGTAAACAGTAATAATTCAGGGGTATTCTTATCCTTTTAAAATTAAAATTTTATAAAATAATAAAATAAATTATATATAAATAAAAATATTAAAATATTTAAAAATATTTAAAAAAAATTTAAGCAACCACCATCGTCAATGTCGATGGCAGTGGCCATCTCCAGTTTAAGTGGAGGTGGCTAGATCCGGCCACCTCCGACAGAAAAATAAACCGAAAACGATCGAAAATGGTTGTCCTTAGTCTTATCGATTGTTTCTGACATTTATTTTTTATGAAGATGGTCAGATTTGACCGTCTCCTCCACCATCTCCACCGAACAGAGATGCTAGATTTGGCTTTCCCTGGAATCCAATAACCTGATTCCGTTATTGGTGACCATCGCCATCGGCATCAGCGGCGGTGGTTGCTTAAATTTTTTTAAAATTTGTAAATTTTTAAATAAATTTTTATATATTTTAAAAAAATTAAAAATTTTTTTTGAAAATATTTATATTTAAAAATTATTTTATAATTTTATTATAAATTTTTAATTTTTAAAAGGGCATTTTAGTCATTTTAGTATAAAAATTATAAAAAATACATTCAAGGGTGGGAGACTGGGTTTTTGGAACCTTGAGGGTGGCACTGTGACCACCTCAAACTATGGGTGGGAACAAGTTCTTTGGTCTCATATTTATTATAAAACAAACTCAAATTGATTGGACCTATCATTAACCATTTCATTCTATCTACTTTCATTATTGTACGAAAAACATCATCCTCAAGCCTTTAACGATGTTAGTGCTGTCACATTCTTTCGTATTCAAACCCGCAATGGGACATCCAAATCTGTGACTAATTATTAAAAGCCCATCTGCATGTAGATACTAATCAGATTATGTACAGGGAAATCATTTCGAAATACAAATTAAAATACTTTTTATCAAAAATAAATTATCATATTCTATTTTTATCTTCTACAATTACTAACCATACCAGAGAACTTAATTATCTTACTTTTCGGCAATATTTATCTAGATTTATTGTACTAAGATTCAATTATATTTAATAATATTATATATATATATATATATATATATATCATAACATATTTTATCTTATAAATAATAAATTACGGATTTGATAGAGACTTAAGAAATGTAATTTTTACATACATATGGTAACTTAGTCAAAATCGGTGATCATAGGTTTCCGAATTACAAATTAAATCATATTAAAAAAGTCATTTTGTTTACTATGATTTTTTGGTTTTTTTATTGCTTACATTGAATTACATCTTGAATGAGTCTTGGAGATAATAGAAATGATGCCCTTCCAAGGAGCAGCAATGTAGAAAAGAGCTTGGACAACTAGCATGACAAGAGGCATGAATAGAATAGAATCCAAATTATGCTTGATGTAAAACAATTGACTGAAAATCCAAGTGATTCCAAATGTGAAACAACTGACTTCAAATACAAGATATTGAAACTGGAAGTGTCAAAATCAGGAGAATTCCCTTGACCCCTATTAAGAGAATGTGCTACTATTACTGCTAGAAAAACTGCCAGCAGTGATTATGCTGAGTCTCCTAATAGAAAACGACATTGGAACTTGCAAAGAGACTCATGTATCACAGCTAGTGCCTTCTGCACCAACCAGTCCAAGGCAGTCTGCCATGTAGAGTTGTCCACTGGAAAACTTCCAAAGTCCCTCGCCAGAATGTGCTACCATGCCGATTTTCCAAACTTGAGCAAAGATGAATGCAAAGAGCACACTGAAGAGGATAACAAGACAAAATTTCTATCTCTTCTGGAAATTTAATATCTTGACTCCTAGAGCAAAGACAAATGCAAAAAGCACAGTGAAGATAATAACAGCAACTGCAACAACTCCCAGAAAATCATGCTTATAGCCAAAGAAATCGTCCAAAAATTGCTTCACTGTTACACCGGTGTCGAGTTTATCCTCTATATCTCCGAACTGTGATGCAACCAACCCGTATATCGTCCAAGAAATTGGGCATCCCCAGAAATACCATCTCCACCATATTGGAATTCTCTGTGATCACACGATTTCCGAAATGAAACGCGGTTAATTGATCATTGGATATGTAATATTGTATAAACTTAAGAATGTAACATTTGAATGAAGGCGGGAATGCGGCACTTACAGTCCTTGGGACAATAAATCCAGAAAAGAGGTTCCATATAGAGTAAAGGGAGAAGGCTACCACAGCAGCGATGTGCTGATTTGGTGTCATGGCGACAGCCGCCATGCCATAGAAGGTGAAGTACATTAAACATATGAACATGTGGAAAAAATACCAAAAGAATTTGCCAGCATCCCAGTCAAATTGGATCATCGCATAGACTAGAATGCCATAGACTACAGATTGAGCAAATAAATAAGGAATCTCAACCACAACCTGGATGAAGAGATAACAAAAATGTTAAATTCCAATGTGAAACTGACAAAAATTTCTATATATAAATATCAAGGATGAAACAGGGGAAAAATACTTGTCCAAAGGCATAAGCCATTGGTGAATACATTCCAGCTGCTTTTTCTCGGTAAAATACTGTCCTTTCAACAGACACTGCTGGCTGAACGGCTGTGGCATTTTGTACACCAAGGAAGAGAACAGCACCGTATATGGAACCCATTGCATTAAACAGATCTTGTCGTTTGCTCCTAGATATCATTTAAAATATTTAGATTAAAAGGCAGAGGAAACCATATATCTCAGAATTGTGATTGAATGTAATGTATTGATATTGTAGTGGTAACTTGTAACTCACGTTTTGGTGCCCATGTCCCAAAACATTGTCCCAAATGTCAAAGCTATGAAGCAGGTGAACAGAAATCTGACAGCAGTGTAGGATGAATTCCGCCAGTATGACCAACGTTGTTTCCACAAGCAAGCCATACATTGGGTGGCAAAAGATTGGGAGTATTGAGTGGGGAAATACAGGTCCTTTGAACCTGGAACAGGCCTGCTTAAATCACTAATGAGTGATTTGTTTCTCCTGAAACATAATGACACAAAAATCAGCTATAAATTTAAGTCAATAACAGTAGAAAAACTGTTTTGTTTTGAGAGAATTGTGATGTATAGTGGTTATTATTATCATGAACTTACTGAGACAGTTCTGAGTTTTTGAAAATTTCTGCAAAATCAACCCCCAAAGCTATTTCTTGTGATTCATTGGTGACTTCTAACATCCAAGTTGCTGGATTATAACCATCTTTAATTTTAGGAACTCCTTGAATTCCCTACAAAACAGGAATGCACTCACCTTAGCAAATTTCGTAATGTATTCTGCAGTTACATTTCATTCTCTGTAATTTGTTATTGTTCAAACCTCGAAATACTTTATAAGAAGACTAGAGTGGCGACCCAACGGCCCAGCATATATGGCTTGTCCCCCCCGCTTCAGTAGAAATAGCTGCAGTGCAGTGTTTAAGCTAGTATCATGCTTGCAAAAACATAATCTATACCTCCAATATCAAGACTTCTCACCTCATCAAAGGCTTCGAATATGTCAATGCTTGGCTGATGAATAGTGCACACGACTGTTCTTCCTGTGTCCACTGTGTTCCTAACTGTTCTCATAACAATGGCAGCGGCTCTTGCGTCTAGACCTGAAGTTGGTTCATCCATAAATATGATTGAAGGGTTTGCCACAAGCTCAACTGCTATAGTAAGCCTCTTGCGTTGCTCAGTTGACAGACCGTTGAAACCAGGCAAACCAACTAGTCCTTGTCTCAATGTATTTAATTCCACAAGCTCCATGACTTCCTCAATGAACATCTGCAAACCAAAGGTAAATGTAAATTTATACGATATATACAACTTTAGCTGCTTCTATTAGACTTAATTTGTTTGAACTTTTTAACTGAAACAATGAGAAAAAAAATGAAAATACACCTGAAAGACGAAGGCTTTCTTTACCAACCTTTCTAGTTTCAGAATCGACTTCAGGGGGCAATCGGAGCCAGGCTGAGTAGACCAAAGATTCATATACTGTTACATAAGGAGAGTGGATATCATTTTGCTCACAGTATCCTGAAATACGAGCAAATGTCTCTTGCTTCTTTGGGTACCCAGAAATTGTAATGGTCCCCTCAATGTATCCGCCAGTTTTCCTTCCGGCCAATACATCCATCAGAGTGGTTTTACCAGCACCACTAACACCCATCAAAGCAGTAAGAACGCCAGGCCTGAAAGAACCACTCAAACCATTCAGAAGCCTCAGTTTGTCTTCAGCAATACCTTGAGATTTCATTTCCTGCATAGTTCCATTAAAGTAAATAGCCATCAAGTCCAGGCTAAACTGTATTGTAACCATATACTGCTGCAACATTTGGATGTATGGCAAATTAGAAAAACTTAATATTACCTTTGGCATGTCAACCGAGTATGAGATTTCATCAAACGTTATGGAATGCGGTTGAAATGGAAGAACCATTCCTTTTTTATTTTGATGACTAGGCTGTGCAGTTGTCTCTGTGATTGATATATAATTATAATTTAAGTCTTAGACGAAATATGATTGATATACTTAATTACAGCAACATTACTAATGAATTTAATCACCTGAGTAAGGTCTATGACTAGAACTAATGTCATGGGTCGATAACTGAATTGCTCCTCCACTTCTGTTATCATGTTCATTGATTTGAGATTCCACTGGTAAAACAGCCTGAGGCTTACCGAATGCTACGCATATTTTGCACAAATTAGAACACAGTCTCTATCTTTTCATAAGGAATCAAAGTGAAAATAGCAAACATACTCACGGTTGAGAAAAGTGAGAGCCAAAGTGTAGCCGAAATTAAACAGCAGTGTAAAACCAACCAAAGCCCCTGCTCCTATCCAATACCAATATGAATATGGGAAGAAACCTCGAGACTTCATTACTGCAACTCCAAGTGGTTCCGTTGAATAATTTGGCACAATCTGCAGTATACGAAAAAAATTTCAGGAATCAGAAGATTATCAGATGAAAAATGCTCAAAGACCCACGAGTCATTCTTTATATTACCTTTTTCCAACTATGTCCAAGAAACTCATTCGCAACCAGTGCGTTTTGACAATACATGAAAGGTGAACACCAGTAAGCCCATATCCACCAGTCCTTAACATCCTCTGTGTTATCAAACAAGGAAATAAGAAAAATTTACATGAAGGTTTGAGAAAAATTTGACGTCTTTCAAGTATTTATGTGTACTTCATTACTTCGCGAAATAATGAAGCCGCCCAATGCAAGGAGCAACAGCAAGGCATATGAACCGTATGTATTAGCAATGACCATGGTCCTGCCTGCTGCTGCAATGAGTCGGAACAATCCAGAAGCCATTTGGTTGAGAAATACAAGCAAGAAGAATTGCTTTGCAAACCTAAAACAAGTAGAACACCTTTTAACTAAAACGGTTGAATTTGTGGAACAAATGCGTAGAACCAAATTTTTGCTTTCAAGGGATTTTTTTTTTTTAAATTCCCTTATTTTTTTACCTTCCGGCATTGGGATCAAATCCTATTACATAATAGGTTAAGAATACCCAAACACCAGCCTCTACAAATGAGACCGGTATCTTGAGGATCCATGTTGGAAGTGCATACGCCCATGGAGGATAGAATCGGAGATCTCTTTGCTTGTAAAAAACAGGAAGCTTTACTATAGTCATGGAAATCTCTGACATTCCATTAAACATAATCATCATAGCAGCGAAGAAAAGGGCACCAGTGAAAATTATTCCATCTACATCTGTATCTTTGTGCATCTTGGTTCGGAAGAACAATGTCATACCAACAAGTGCCATTACCGAAAGCTAGTTGCAGGGAAAAAAAAGTCAGAATTAATTATGGTCACATAAATGAGATACTATAATAAAAAAAGACCCACTTGGCCAAGCTTGAAGTAGTAAACAAAAGAGTTCCTCTTCATGAGCAAAAATTCTCTAGAGAAGCAAGCTTTAAACAATTCCTTCTTGTTGACACCATATGTTTTGGTTGTCAAAGCTGCAGGATGGCTCTTCCTCTTATCAAATGGAGTTGCAAGCTCATCACCAAGTTCCCGACCCACATGGAATGATTGAAACGCATCAGAGAATTCCGTTACTGTTATAAACCTGTAAGGCTCATCTTTTCTTGTCCAATACTGTTGCTGATCTTTCCTTGATGTCACCTGAAACATTTTAATATTAATGAAGATTCATTACGACACTTTACATTTCCAGTTTGTACATAAATAAAAGAAACAAACGCTTAAAAAGACCTTTGTTAGCACATACTTCTTGCAAGAAGTCAGCCACGCCTTTCCTATCTGGACACTTGAATCCCATGGATTCGAAAAACTCCAGAACTTGTTCACGAGGACCCTGGTACACAATTTGACCTTCAGATAGAAGGATAATGTCATCGAAGAGATTGTATGTCTCTGGTGCTGGCTGGAGGAGAGAGATCAGAGCGGTTCCATCCAGGATGTGAATAGTTTGCCTTAAACAATTCACAATTTGGAAAGTTGTTGAACTGTCCAAACCAGTAGATATCTCATCCATGAACAGTGCATTTGCCGGTCCAACAAGCATTTCACCTACGATTAAAGTACCAAAAATGTTCATATGCTTTAATTGGAATGGACAGGAAACTATTATCCGCGTATTCATTTTAAATGAATTAAGAAATTTTAGCGATTACCTGTTGTAACCCGTTTCTTTTGTCCTCCTGAGATGCCTCTAACCATTTCATCACCCACCAAGGTATCAGCACAGACTTCCAGTCCTAAAATCTGTAAATTTACGAGGGAGAGTAATTATACTAGTGAAATTATGTTACTTGTTCTTGAGTGATCATGACCAGTATGTAAATTACCTTTAGAATATAATCAGTGATCACACTGGCTTCTTCGCCAGCAGTTGCTGCCGCCTGTGACATTAGAATTGACCGAGAAATATATAAACTCAATCACCTTGAGTGCGACTAAGCACAATATATCAAGACTAATTCAGGCATTTATTTTACATAGAAGGATTGAATCGATCCCCAATTTTCACGAAGGAACGCCTGAATCTGGAATAGCTTCCAACCAAAAACCCATATATATTAGCTGAAACAAATTTCAGATTCTCTCACCTTCATGAAGACATCAATATCTGGGTCGGGCTTGATATTTGCTGCCTTTTCTCTTCTTGACAACTCGGATAACATCTCTTCATATTCACAGAAGCAGTAATTAGTTAAGCTAAAACTAATAAAAAATCATCAGATTACAGTCAAGAATTTATAGTTGAAGTTGCATAGAATAAATTAATCCATCAACTAACCGTAACGGGTTCCCACCCCCTGGCATCTTGCAGAGAAGGCCAAAGTTTCCCTCACAGTTATTTCTCCTATATGCACATCATGTTGACTAATATAAGCAGCAGTTCTCTGCGGCACAAATTCATGCATCTCATGGCCATTATATGTTATCCTCCCAGAACACTGCAGGAGAGCTTTCACTTCTCAAGTTAGATATATTAACCAAAACAATCAACATCTGCTAAAGAATGCAACCTTTAATTACCATAATTATTCACCTGTAGATTGGAGTCAAGCTTCCCAGCCAAAGCTAACAATAGGGTTGTCTTTCCAGAGGCCGGAGGGCCCAAAAGCAATGTCATTCTGCAACAACGAAATTTACAAAATGAAAAATGAATTCCCAAATATTCTAAATCCGCATTATTCGGTTCTGAGTACTCACCTTCCTGGCCTAATAATTCCACTGACATCCTTAAGAATTTGCAAATGTTTCTTTCCGCTTTTAAGAATATTTGCAGAAGTCAAGAAATCCTTCAAACCAAATTCACAAAGAAAATGAGTTTTTAATTAAAACATAACTAGACAAAGATAAATAGTTAATTTTATAAAATTAATGATTCCTGTGATATTTTCTTAGCTTTTACCTCAATTATGTTATGAAAGAAGTTAATGAATGTAGGCAAAGCTCTACTTCCCACATACGTTTCTCCCTCCACGTTCAGATGCTCGAATCGAACCTCAATTTTCGGAAGCTCAATTCCAACTCTGAATAGAACAAAGAAAATCAATACTAAATTCTCAGGATAACCATAGTTATTAGACCAAATCTTTCTACAGAAAAATCACAAAGATATAATTAATAAGGACAAAAATCTTACCTATCGATGCGGTTCCTGAGCTTCAAGAGGAACTGCTCGTTATCAGTTTCAGCAACTCTCACCAACCTTTCAATCAACTGTTGCTTTTCATGAAAACCAAGATCGTGAATATTAATTTCACTGGGAAGACCTCCTGAAGTTGTCAGTAAACCTTTTCTCAAACGATCAAAAGTTGGCAATTTCTCTAGTGCAGCCCACTTTAAGGCCTCTTCATCGTCTTCTCCTCTTGAAGACCTCGAAAACACATCCAAGGTGCTGCCGTTTCTCCAGAACGAATTACTTCCTCCTCCACGTAAACTACTTCCCACTCTGTAAATATCACCGACATCCATTGTTGAAGCTCTCAACCCACAAAAAGTTTGAACCTCTTCTCTTCTTCTTCTCCTTTTTTAATTCAAGAAGGAAGACAATGGAACAACCAAAGTGGGCAGCTCTGTGCAAAACATTACAATGCAAAGACGTTTATTGCATGCGAAGTTTTTCTAATGATCTCTTTATAAAGCAGCATTGCTGTTTATAATGTGAACCGAAACGCGAATAAACAATGAGCGCGGTAATAAAGAACCGAATTTCTATGGCCTGCATGGCTAGCCAGCTGACAGTTTTTATTTTGTAATTTTTTTTAAAATGTGTTATTAATATTCTTCGGCATCTTAATTTTCGGGAACCTCTTTGGCCCTTAATTTTAATATGGCCAAAGGACAATTTCCCACCCATAGTTTGAGGCGGGGACAAAATCCCACCCGCCTAAGTTTAAAAGCCCGGATTCCCACCCACCATCCAGTTTTTTATTATTTTTTAATTAAAATTATTAAATTACCCTTTTAAAAATTTAAAATTTATAATAAAATATAAAATTATTAAAAAATTTTAAAAAATTTTAAAAAAATTAAAAAAAATTATAAAAATTATAAAAAAATTTTGAAATTTAAAAAAAGGCAGCAGCCACCGCCGCCGGCACCGGCGGCGGTGGCCGCCCATAATGGAACCAGGTGGCCATTTCCGGCCAC
>JAJEJH010000310.1:303727-439826 GCA_026122585.1 Anacardium occidentale
AATTTCAAAATTTTTTTAAATTTTTTAAAAAAATTTTGTAATTTTTTTAAAATTTTTTAAAATTTTTTTAATATTTTATATTTATATAAAATTTATTTTATTAATTTATAAAATTTTAATATTAAAAAGACAAAAATACCTCTGCTTATTACTGTATATTTATTATTTTTAATATTAAAAATAGTTGACGGGTGGAAGACCGGGCTTTTCAATTTCAGCGGGTGGGACTTTGTCCCCGCCTCAAACTATGGGTGGGAGAATGTCCTTTGGCCTTTTAATATTCTTGGTCTAGGTCCGCCCCATGCTCTAGCACATGTTTTATTTACTCTTCCCGTAATAAAATTATTTTACATGATTATTTTACACTAATATATAATTAAATAATTTTAAATTAAAAATAAAATAATATTATAATCATATATTATCTATATATATAAAACAAATAAGAATTCGTGTATAATTAATATTACTCTTCAACAAATTATTAATTAGTACAAAAAAAAAAGTCAAGTTGAGCTAGATTTGAATCATATTGAGCTTTAGCTCGGTTATGCTCTACAGAAGACAAGCTTGAGCTTGTCAGACTTGATTCTTTTAAGCTTGAGTTTGAATTTGTTATAAACTCGAGTTTAACTTTTAAGTTCGACTTAAGCTTATGAAAAATAAATTTATTTCAGACTAATTCAAATCAAATTTGAATTAGTTTGACTTAAATCTAATCTTATAATCAAGTATCTACAATGATACAAAATATATCGAATTAAGATAAGCTGAAATGTAATATTAATGAAATAACATCATGATTGAAAATGATAAATCTAAGTCATTTTGATGAATTATATAGATTGAAGTATTTAATCCTATGGTAAATTTCATAATAAGTTGTTCAATTAAAAACATAATTTTGCGCAATCAATTAATTACAAATAATAGAATATATATAGCCAAAACACTCAATTCCACCCAAAGTTTTCCTAAATAGTTAGTCCCTCCCATCAAGTTTTGAACAGCCAAACACCCACCCCTCCATCCAATTCAATTAACATTTTTATAAAATAACTAAAATACCCCTAATTAAAGAAAAATAAAAAATTATAATAAAAATATTAAATAATATTAAATATGAAGATCTTTTTCTTTTTTGTCCTTGTCAAGTAATTGCTTAGAGATGTTTTTTAAAATCCTTTAATTACGTTTAATGATAATAAAATAAAGTTGTAATAAGTGTACTATAAAATTGTACTTTCATTAATCATATCATATTACAATCAAAAATTGTAAAATGGATTTATAATCAAAAGGAGTAAAAAGCGACTCTAGGTGCCAATACTTGGTCCAACATCTTCCTTGACTGTTGAAGTCAAGTGGTGATTTTTTTCATTAAAATCAAGATCCTCCTTTGGTCCAAACATGGTCCAACATCCTTCTTGAAATCTATAAGCTCTTCTTTATGGTAGTAAGTATAGCTTGTAATGACTTTATAGCTTATTTATGGTAGTATGTATAGCTTGTAAATATGGCTGTGATTTTTTTCTTTACAATTACCGCCACCTCTCCTGTTGCCATAACACTCTCTTACTTTCTTCTTAGAAGTGTTCAAAAGTTGCAATTGTAAACAATAATTAATCACAACTGATCAAAACACAATTAAGAAAGCAATATCAAGATACAACAATCTACCTCAACACTACAATCAATAAAGACCTTGAACTTCACAAAACAAAATCATGAAAATGTTTGTTTAAGTCTTTCCAAGTAGCCTTGGCTTACTTATGTCACCCTACAGACAAAGCCATGCTCAGTCTTGACTTATGAGTCTTCATCTCATGTTTGAGAGAAGCAATGAAGGAGAACAAGAACAAGTAACTGCTCTAACAATTGAGTAACCCAAATCAGGTCACTGTCTATATCAGGTCACTGTCTATAATCATTTTTTATGATCATATTAGGAATACCATCATGACATAATATTATCTCACACGCCCTCGTGGGATACTTTCTTTAATCCATCAAAGAATCGTTACGATATTTGTTTATATAAATATCTTCGTTGAAATAAGAACTAGACTATAAAATTTTCTCTTCTTGCCATGGGCAAATGAACAATGCAAAGCCTTAGTTTCCTTTTACCTATGCAAATGAAATACAACAAAGATAAACAATATAGAAGATTAGGTGACAAAGGTATCTTAAAATTATATAACTTACTGTAGCATCCTGGGTCTTTTTAGAAAAGCCCTTAGGGATGGAGTTTTGGGGTTAGAAATAAGTCTAGGAATAGGGTGGGGGTCCAGCAGAGTTCAGGGGTGAGATGGTAGTTTTCCAGAGCCAAGTGGCCTTCGTATGATTCTTTTAGGGAGGTTTTAATCATGCGAAGCGCGGGAAATGGATTTTTATTCATTTTCCCTAGTGCACTCCCGTGCACTGTGCCCTGCACGCCCGTGCAGGTGGGTAGCAGGAGAGAGAGACGGGAGATTTATTAGATTTCTCACTCGCAGTTTCCCATTTTCAGCTTAGTTTCTTTTGGTTTCAGCAGCTCCCAGCCCTAGCTCAGATTTTCAGCTTCCAGCAGCTCCTAATCCAGTTAGAGAGGCCAAAGATTAGCTTGAGTTAGAGGTTTCCAGCAGCCATGGCGAGAGGTAAGTGTTTCTTACTCTCTCTTTCCATTTCCCAGCTTGTTTGATGTGGATGGAAATGTGTGTTTCCATTTCCAGCTTGAGATGCTATGCTTGCATGTGTATATGATGATGAGATGGTGATTATATGCTGATTGCTATGCTTATTTTCCACCCAGAATACATGCATGCTTTGCTTGTGTGTGTTAGTGAGAGAAAGCATGAGTTTGCATGGTAAAATATGTGATATTGGATGGATGATGAAATTGATGATGAATATGTGATAATTGAAGTGCCATTGATGTGTGTTTCAGTTTAATTTCAGTTTGGATGAGAATCAGTTGGGCTCTGGTGCGTTTCAGGTGTGCCATGTCTGAGCAGGACAAGACGCATGGTCGTGTGCCCACGAGAGCACGCCAGTGTGCCCTTGTTCCTGCAAGGACACGGCCGTGTGCACGAAGTGCACACGGGCAGGAAACGCAGGGACACGACCGTGTGTCCTGAGGGACACGGTCATGTGTCCTTCTTTTGCGTGAAATGGCCAGATTTTCCAGAAGCTAGCACGACCAGGCACACGACCGGGGCACGGTCCCGTGTGTCTGGGCACACGCCTGTGTGCCTTTGCTGGGCACGGCCGTGTGTGCATGCACGCACGTGTGCCTTTACTGGGCACGGTCGTGTGTGTGTGCTGCACGACCGTGTGTCTTCCTTGCACGATCGTGTATTAGCCAGAATTTCCCAGAAATACAGAAATTGAAGTATTAAAGGTTTGGTAATCCATCCAAGGGCTAAATGACATCAGATAATTCAGAATTCAGATAAGAATGCAGCATATGCATAGCATGATACAACATGTAGCCTGAAAGAGGATTCAGAGATCCAAATTCAGTAGATTTCAACAGTCAGAACCCAATGTATGGGTTTCAGTTTTAGGGTGAACTCGATGGGGCATCTGTGGGACCCAGCATTCTGACACCAGTCAGTCTGCTCAGCAGTATATCAGATTCAGCTTTCTAGCCAGTAGCTAGAATGTTCAGCCCATTTGGTCAGGATGTCGAATCCCTGTGTTCGTCAGCCTGATCAGCACAGCAGGTACCTTCAGGTACAGTCAGATAGATTCAGATGCATGCATCATCATCAGTATTCAGTTTCAGTCTCAACTCAGCATGACATGACATCTCATCATGGCATGACTAATAAATAATCAGTAACCAGATAATCAGTAATCAGAAATTAGAAATCAGTAAGCAATCAGAATAATTCGGTAATCAGCTCAGTAATCAGATAACAGAACCAGTGATTCAGTTTTAGCGCCAGCAAGCGATTAGATGTATGTTCAGGGCCGAGGCCAAATGTTTGTGTGTGTGCTCGTCGCTTGTTTGGGCGAGGGAAGTAAGGAATGCTTACTGGGTGATCTTTATCACTCATCCCTTTCCTTCTTCCTTCATTTTCAGGTTGTGTTTGCTGCTGGCGAGGAGCGGGTGGACCAAGGCTTGTGGGAGAGGGCCCCACACATCTAGTATTCAGTTGTATTTTTCAGTTTTGGCCTGTGTGGTCTTGTAAATGTTTTATTTACATTTTTAGTTATTCAGAACAGTGTAAAGAACAGGTTTATTTATGAAAAGCCAGTTTGGGCTCATTGTATATTTGTTTCAGTTTATTTTTTTCAGCTTTCGCTTGTACATAGATTGTACAGTAGCAGCAGTAGGGTTTTCTTTCTCGTAGGATTCCCGTCTCGGGTACCCAATTTCCAGTTTATTAGTAGAAAGAGATTGATTATTCAGCAGCATGGGGTACTCGGGATAGCGGGTCCTACACTTACTATCTCACAAGTTGATATAGATATATAGCTCTAATCTATTATCTAAAGCAAATCATCATAATTTGAAAACCATTAAAGACTCAAGAACTTATAACATATGAAAAAAAAAAAATTAAGATAAACAAATCAAGACAAAAAGGGAAGTGATCATAATCGTTCGAGTTAACCCTAAAATATGTGTAGACCATATAATGATGCAAACAAAACATGTCCAATCAAAGTTCAGAATAATGCAAATCAACTTAATTAACTCACATTGTGAAACATATAAAACAATAATTGCACCAACTAAAACATCATTGTCACAAGATATCTCCAAAGATCTTAAATCTCTATAAGTTGTCCATCCATATAGAAAGAATAAGACTTTTTAAAGTTTTTCTTATACTTAGAGTTAGATTTAAGCCTAGCCAAACTTAAACATGGGTTAGCTCAGTGATTAGAATCCTAAATGGCTAGCTCTGAGTTTGAGCTTGAGCAAATTTGAATTAGTTAAAAATGTTATTAAAGGTCATTTATGGGATGAATAATATTATTAACAAGAAAAATAATATCATTAGTGGGATGGTATTGCTAATGAGCTAAATAATGTCACTAGATAGGGATTTAACTTGAAGTCAATCAAGCAATCAAACTAAAAATATAACTCAAATTCAATTTGAATTAAGCCAAACATTAATTTGAGCCGAGCTAACTTGATTCAAGTCCACCCTTGCTCACACTCCTAAAACAGGAGAATAATTGTTAGATATTTTAACTCTTTATTGATTAAACTCATGAAGTAAACCAAAAAGGCATCCAACTAAAGGAATGACCACCAACATCTTGGTATACAGGTAGATGTCCCTTGCCTAAAGGAAACGACTTGCAAGCTTGCATTCTTTCCTCGTCTCATTTAAATGTGAAAAAATCATAACTTCCTACCATATAAAGATATGATTGTTATCCTATCTAATTTATGTAACATAATGAGAAGTTAATTTTTGAATTTAAATTTGAATTGTAATGAATAATACTGTAACTCTTTTTCTTATTTCTATAGATATAAATTATCACCAAGAGGAAATATGGAGGAAAAGAGATGATAACATATATAATCAAACAAACTAGATCAAACAAAGATAAACAAGGAAACTCTTAGGAAAAATTCAATTATAATCCTTAAATATCTCTCCAAAATCAAGTATTTCTTAAGACAATCTCTTTTATAAATACTATTCACATCCTATCGAAATATTTTTTCGTAGTTGTTAATAATATTACTATGAGTATAATAATTTGATCAACGAATCAAATCATATTAAAAATATCTTTTATGTCTACTTTCATTTATGTTCATTATAGTGAATATCAAAATTTTATTATTAATTTTAATCGTTATTATCGTTGTTTAATTTGTGCCATACTCATAATGAGAAATTGCAACAATAAGGTAATGCCATCGCTACTCCTAAGGTAAGGTGCAAAAAATATTTGATTAAAAAAAATAACTGTCTTAATTTTAAAAAAAAATTAACTGCTTTTACATCAAGGAAAACCAAAAGTTTACACTACTTATATCACATCAATATCAACATTTATAATGACCCCGCCTAGATTCGATGCATAAACTTACATATATTACCTGTTATATTCAAATTTCCGAAAATAATAAATTACTATAAAGTTGCTAGAATGATTTTCACGTAGAGAATATAATAAAGAAAGAATCATTTATGTTGTCAAAAACTACATTATCTTTCATACTTTCTAGAAATCATAGTGATAAATAACTACATAAATATGTCGTTTCATACGAAAAGCATTGATTCCAGTCGAGGCTTTTGTATAAAAAATGTTATTAATCGTGGAATAATGCATCCTTATCTCTTTTTTAATTGAGTGAAGGGCATTTTCAACTTGAGGCTCGGATCTAAGACTGATTTTATCTAATTAAAGCAGTCAAAAAATGTAAAGATAATTTTTCATTCTATACATATTTTTGTCTTTCAATAATAGACCATTTAGTTTCAAACAATTAACATTATCCATAATCCCTAAGTGGAGAGAGATTATAATTATTTTTTTCAGATTTATTTGGACTAAACTTTACCTTATAGTGATTAATTATTGAATTAAACTTGTTCACCGTACCAAAGATTTTACAACCTTTTTCTTTGACGAGAAACTAAAAAAAAGATTAAGGAAATGTGTTCATACTGAATTCAACATGATCTTGTAGAATATTAATGTCAACATAATCTAGATGAAATTGTCCTGAGTGGAGTCCCATGTACTTAGATCTTGAAATAACCAAATACTTGATTTTGAATTAATGGCCTTCAACATCATGTTCTAGAATGTCATTTTTTATTGGCGATCCCAGACATTATTAAACTCAACCAAAGTAGTGGAAGAGTCAGAAAAAAATATACAAAAACCATTAACAGTTCATAACGTAGTGGATGAGACACAAAGCGAATTAAAAAACAATCAAACAGTTGGAAAACAATACAATTATTAGGAAAGGGATCGTTTGTTTCGTGTGCAATGCAGTAACTGGCTTAAATTAAAGTATGGAAAACGTTATTCGAAAACATTTTTAATTCGTCAACCATAAAATGCTGATTCATATTTTAAAGTAGATGCTATTACTTCTGAAACTCAGATGAATCATGAAGATTTAAAAATGCAACTCAATTTGATTTTTCTATATCTTCTTTCAACAAGGGTTCTGATCTAGATGTAAGAGATTTCATGTGCTTTGGGTTATGGGAATGGAAGAGCACGAAATTTGAGTTTAGGGGGTCAAATAAAAAAAAATTTATATGGAACCAAATAATACCTTCAATTCATATCAATGTTTTTAAGATTTTTTTTTTGTTTTTTTAATAATGGTCTTGTGGCTTCTATACTAAGGGCTAATTGACTGTCGTTGTTTAAATTATGATAGAGATGTCCATAATTCACCTTCATGATAATCAGTAATCTGAGCTAAATAAGGTAATCTTTATCAAGTAAAGCTTAATAAGGTCTAAAATGTTGTGATCGAAAGATGTTAAAGCATCCCTCATGTAACTTTCAAATGAACACTTTTCTTTATTTAAATTTTCATTTGTAAGAAGAAATTTGGTGGTGGAACAACCTTGGTGGTGGAATCTTCTTTATCCTTGGTTCACTCTCAAGTTGATGGAGGAATCCTTTATGCTTGAGATTGGTTTTTCTTGCAACATTTTCATTTATGTTCGTGGTGTTGAGTTGATTTTCATTTTTTTATATTTCTTGGTGATGGATTAATGCTGTAAATTGAAGTGTTGAAGGCTGCTTGAAATGGTGATTTTTTGAAACTGA
Source organism: Anacardium occidentale (assembly GCA_026122585.1). NCBI lineage: Eukaryota > Viridiplantae > Streptophyta > Magnoliopsida > Sapindales > Anacardiaceae > Anacardium > Anacardium occidentale. The sequence goes on from JAJEJH010000310.1 coordinate 311,495, forward strand.
ATTTATGCTATGTTTGAGAGGAAAATTGCATGAAATGAATGGATTATTGTGCTTGAATAATTCTGGAACTTTAGGAGTAAGATTGTGAGAGATCAGAATCAATTTTGGGAGCTCACAAACCCTCCCATTATTAATCATCTGGTATCAGAGCTCAGGACTCCTGACATTTTATCCACGTGGGGGGATCCCGTGATGGTGGCCCACTATAAAGAGTGGGGTCCTTTATGAGCCTTAGAGTATGATGTATGGTAAGTCCCACATCGCCTGGGAAAATATATAAATAAAAAATAAAGAAAGAATACATGTTTTTTTACATACTTCGGCTAAGATTCATCTTAGTCTATATTTATGGGACTGACCCTAACTCATATCAAGTCACTACGGCAAACAACTAACTGTCAATTAAATCTTGAAATTAAACGCATAAAGCAAACACTCTCTCTTTACACAAATGAATCTCAAACTTCTAATTGCTCAATTGTTGTGCTTAGATCTAAGATGATATGAGTGTCACGCTTGACTTATTCAAGATCCCTTTGAACGATGAGCTAAAATCCCTTCATCTGAATGCTGCTCGTTCAAGCTCCTCTTGAACAATGAGTTAAAATCCCTCCGATTGCTCGTCTTAAACTCCTCTAAAGAACCCATTAAAAGAATATTGTATTCAACGATTTGAATAATGAAGCTAACTTGCAAAAAGAAATAAAAAAAAAAGAAGCAAAACAAGCTGCAATTGTATGGAGAACGTGAACAAAAACAAAAAAAAAAAAACCTCTTCATATTTTATTACTGAACATAAAAAAAATACTCAAGTTCGCCGCCCAACTGAAAAAGACAATTACAAATTTCCAGTATCGGTATATTTGAGCAGTACACCTATTCAGCTAAAAACTGATTAATTAAAAGTAAAAATAAGTAATTGCCACTTGTACAAAACGAAGAAATGACATAAATATGTTCACACAAAAATCAATAATATGCACACATAAAGTCCGTAAGTAAAAAAAATACATAAAAAACTTATGCAAACATACATATCATAATTAATACTTTTAATTAAGAATATATACACTGGATTAATACTTTAATTCGATAGCACAGATATATGAAATTAGTTTTGACACATAAAGTTTTGACACATAAAAGTAGTTACAAGAAAAAACTGTTATTGTATTATAGGATAAAAAAAATATAATTAAAGGATTAATATCATATTCGTATAGGAATGAATTCAGCCAAAGATTTAGAAATAACACCGATATAGCATAAAATAAAATTAACATTGGATTCGTAAAGGATAAAATTAAAATCAGGTTAACATTGGCTAAAATTAATAGCGGATTAGTATCAGACATAGTTTTTAATTTAGAGTCGGATTAGTATTAAAAACATTTTGAATTAGTTTAAATGATTAATGTTAATCTGATACTAAACTAACATTGAATCTTATTTTCGATGCTAATTCAGTTACCTTGCTATTTTTAATTTTGGACAAAAATCCGATACTATTATGTTACTAAAAGAATTAGTATCGGATTTTAACCGATGCAATAAACCATTTTTTTTGGTGCAAAACACTTCCCCTTCGACAAACTTACAAACAAAGTACTACGATAAAAACACGTCAGAAAAATGAATCATAGACATACTTGAAATGCTGAATTACATTAAAAAAAAAAATGAAGTTTTAACCATCCTATAAATAATCAACAAAGTTAAGCTAAGTTCATTATCCAACCAAAAAATGCAAAGTCCATAAAGACAAAGACATGAAACGAAGTTTTGACAGAAAATTTAAGAAGTATAAAAACTACTCCCCTTTTTCTTCGAAAGTTCAGCCAATCATAACTTAAGTTTGGTGGAGCGACAGGGTGTTGTAGTATCATACTGCTTACATTGTGCAATAGTCTTGACTTCCATTCCATATGCAAATGGAGATCGAATAGTAGACTTTGGACTAGACATGGGGAGCACAAGATCGTGCATTATTGAGGAGCAGCTAGTATTAGGAGACTTTGAAGATGATGGCTTTAGATTGGGTACATGGTCATGCATGGATCAATCATGTTGGCGCTGAATCATGAGGTCTATGCAGTGGCTCAATGAAGACTTACTTGTGCTCCTATAATGATGCACTCTCTCTTAGCAAAAGACCCTCGATATTCTCCATTCTATGTTCATGGCCTCCACCTTGGAGTGTAATTCACTAATGGAAATACCTAGATCAGACTACTATTGTAACAACTTTGATTGCTATAGGAGTTACGTTTAAAGGCAAAATCAACACTCGTGGAGGTGGTGGTTTGGGAATTTGAGGGGCTATGGGAGAGGGAACATGAAAGACGGTTTTGGTTAGTCTTTTAATCTTCATTGGGGAATGCCATGGGCTCGGATGGAGCAACATTCTATGGATCAAACAAAGGCATGGTAAAATGTGGGATAAATTGTCACTGGTGACTACCTAAAAAACTTGATCATAGATGAGTTAGGCAAGGTCAATGGACATGCCTTTGCCCATGGTATAAAAGCATTTGAGCCCTCTTTGGATGAACAAATAAATTGTGCAACGATGGAAACCAATTACAAAGTGGCATTATTTTACATAACATTCAATCAAAAGAGTCTCAGACATGAGGGTGGCAAGGAACCAGTTTTAGGCAACTCAAGATATAAGTCCACCCGGCAATGTAATAGCAACTAAAGATAAATTCAACCAAGCAAGAAACTAAGGACTATCAATTTTAGGAAAATCCAAGGCCCCTAATGGCAGTAGGGGTGAAAGTTATCCGATTTCCTTTCCAATAAACTTGACCATAATGTGGGTCAGATTCCTCAACGATCTCACTAAATTTTGAAACTAAATTTAACTAAAATCAAATCGTGAAGTAGATAGTCAACTATCAACTTTAAATCTAAAATTAATCGTACAAAGCAAATACTCACTTTTTACATGTTCTAGATTCTCTTTTAAATCAATTACCAACTTGTATACTTAGATCAAATATAATACTCTGAATATTTAATTTATGTACCTAATATTTCTTATGATATCACTGTTGAATATTATCATATGTGTTGTCGAAATGTAATATTATATAGTATTACATAATATAATTGCAACGAAATTCTAGAATATCACTCAAAAATATTAAATCTTATTTCTATATAATGAAGTTGAACAAACTTCTAATCATCTCTGCACCCATTGTGATGTTGCTGCAAATTTCTGGAATAGATTAAGGAAATCAAGATTTTCTTCTCTATAATCTTAACAGTAAAAAGACCTTTTCTAAGATGTTAATATACTATTCAATTGATTTTTGAAAAGTTGATTTCACAATTCTTTGACATCTGAAACTCAAATAACATACCTATTTTTTCTACTGGAATTTTACAGGTCAAACATCAATCAACAAGAAAAAGATCAACCAGCAATGATCTTCACTTTGAACTTACAAGAACTTTGAACTCCAATTTAAAGAGTTTAGTGGGACCAGTAGAATTTTCACAACCTTCTTACACATCAAAACCGATAAATTAAAAGTATGTAGGATAAAGTTTATACCTTCAGGCTTCTGTGTCCAGAAAAAAAACCAAAAAATGCAGCCACTTTAATATATGTTTACAACAACAATGTTGAAAGAAAGCAATGCTATTCATCATCATCGTCATCATGCTCCTGCTCATGTGTGGCATTCCTGTTGACAGCAGAGGCAAGCTCAGCTTCGATGGACTTGGAAGGTATCCTCTCATAAACTCTGGATCCAGAAGGGAGAAGCTTAAAATGCCTGAAAGTAAGAATCTGGCTGAGCTTTTCATTATCCCACCTCTGCTGAATATAGACTATAACTGCAAGGAAAACTGCAGTCACAGGTATGGCAATATCACCAAACTTGGAGTAAAAATCCAAACTAGGATTCACAAACTCATTTTTCTCAGCAAAATAAGGGTTCGGAATAGGAGATCGTATGTAATCATATACATGAGGGAGAAGCCTGACCACTGTGATTCCAATGAAATATAGTTTCCTCAATGGCATACAATCTATCCGCCACAGGAGATTACCAATAACTTGAGGGAGCAAGAAAAAATCTTGAACTAGACCCACATACTCCTCCAGCTCAGTTTCCCACTCTGGGTGTGTATGGGAACTACCTCTTAAATATCTGAAATTCTTGGGTGTCTCTTGAGTTTTTACAGAATGAATAATCAGAATGAGTATAAACCCAATCACATGTATTGTTAAGGTAGTAAGAAGCACTGGCTTGTCACTTGGAACACGGTGAGGTTCAAGAGGGGCCCGTGAAAGTAATCTGATACGAGATCTCCACACCTTTTGAATGAGCCTGAGAGTGAGTAGAAATGATGCCATTACAAGGATCTTTACAGTGTAATCAATCATTTGGAACCACTGGCTCTTCTCAATGTTGTAAGACTCTGTACTATAAGAAGATTGAGGAGCCAGTCTCTTAAAGAGAGCTTCTGCTCCTGTGATCAGAGGAAGACTATAACCAAGAGCTTGGACACCTAGCATGACAAGGGACATGAATGGAACAGAATCCAAATTATGCTTGACGTAAAACAATTGACTAAAAATGCAAGTGATTGCAAATGAGAGTGTCGAAATCTGGAGAATTCCCTCAACCCCCCTGTGAGAGAGAATGTCTTCCCTCTGCTTCCTGTATATTATAGGTAGAGTTTGTAGCTTAATTTTGTTAAAATGGAGGGGGTCATCATCATTCCTTTGGCTGGCAATGGAAATGGTAGCAGTTGGATTAACCAACCACCTAGATGTAGAAGGTGGGTACGACACCACCACTTCAATTAAACAATCCAACCCAGATTCAAGATCCATACTCTCAAATAGAATGTTCCAGGAGGCTCGGACATCCCTGCAACCAACAAGATACATTGTGCCAACATGTGGATCATAAAGGCCCTCCAAAAAGACTGAAGAGAAATTGCTATAAGATATTCCAATAATTGAGAGTTGAGCTGATACATTCAAAAGGAGCTGCTTTTCAGTATATTCCGCTTTAGAATGGTAAGGAGTCTCCTCATCCTTGGTAAAATTACCCGAAGACCAGTAGCGCCCAAACAGGGGGCCAAGTGAGAGAATATCCATCTGGATTTCAATCCTCTGGACATGAGTTTTGGGAAGTGGATCTGGAACGGCAGATATATGAAGAGTCAGGTCTTCTGAAAGAAGAGAAAGACTATATAAAAATGACTCTGAGTCTTCCAATTTGGGGAAGTGAAGCAAGGATTTCTTGATGACTGTTCGAAAACTGAAAGGTTCATTCTTTTCAAGGACAATTGCAGCTGCATCTATTTTTGAGTAAGTGTAGCGTGGAGTGACATTTCTGAAATAATTCAACAACTCTGCCGGCTCAACAAGCTTTTCAAAAGATAAAGGAAAATATGATGTGGTACTATTACTGCTGGAAAAACTACCAACAATTATGCTTCGTTGCCTAATGGAAAATGACATAGGAATGTACAATGTGATTCGAGTATCACAGCTAGTCCCTTCAGCATCAACTAGTCCAAGGCAACCAACCATGCAGAGCTGCCCACTTGAAGACTTCCAAAGTCCCTCGGCAGCAATGGTCAAGTTGCTAACTCCATATCTCCATGCAGCATTACGGCTATTTTCCAATGGAGGGACAGCTCGAAATACTGCAGCAACCTTAGTTGAACTGGCATTTCCCTTTCTATGTGTTTGTTTACACCTAAGATTCTGAATTAAAATTGTGACATCTTTAAAGCTTCCATCTGTCGCTTCAATTGCTTTATCTGAACCAAATGGACCCAGCTTACGACAAAAACTGTCTGTGCCATTGCATTTCCAGTTTGACACAACAGTGAGAGTTCCTACGCTACCAAAAGCTCTTCCAGTGGTAACCTGCTCTAAAACTTCACAAAACCCACCAGTCCCTTTATAGTTATCAATGCCGCCTTTCAAGAAGGTATCTTGGTACGGGTACGGGTTACATGCCTTTGAAACAATCTTCTCAGCACCAAACTCATAGTGTGCTGACCTACCAAATTGGGACAAAATGTGGACTTTGTCGAAGTACTTCGGATTTGACTTTGGGTTTAAACTGCTCATCTCCCCTCGTATTACCCTATTTGTAAGCGTGAATGTCATAGGGGAATTAAGCACAAGCAAAATTTGATCATCTTGCAAAAGTGGTGGCTGGAAATAGTTCTGATCAGAGCCCTTCATCCATTCCCATGGATTATTAGAATCAGACTCCCTGGATGGTAACATTGCAGTCCCCAACAAACATAACACCCTTTCACCACCATTTTTCTTTGTTTCAGTATATATCCCTTGAAACGACATTGAAATTTGAGTATGATTAGGCCATATCTGAAATTGAGGGCCTCCCCCATCATAAGGTTTCTCAGAAAATGAATTATCTACTGTTATACCAATAAGCATGTCCCCACTTACACCAACATATTTCTTCGAACGATGCTTAAGATCAACATCTGTAACCCAGAAAGAAACCAGTTTCAAAGGGGTTAGTGGCGAATTCTTTGGGATGTCCCTATCATCAAATGGCATGATTGGGGCATCACTCACCTCCTGCTCCCAATCACCACTCTCTACATTGAGATCATCTTTGATACTATAAAACCTACTATCATCAAACTTCAATTCACTAGCAGAAGATAAAACAAAACCACATTTCTTCTTCACTTCATCAATCCTATCATAGTTGTAGGTCACACTATCAGTTTTATACTCGCTGCTCACATCTTGGAAGGATTCACCACTGAACCCAAAAACAAATGATCCACACACAACACAAACAAAAATAACCAGCAACACACTATTCATAATTCCAAAATCTAAATATTCAAAATTACTCTTTCAAAATCTCTCACCTACCGACTACCTAAAAACCACAAAACTCCAACACCCAAATACTCTTAACACAATATAGAAAATCAAGGTTGCACTTTTGATTCTCACACACAAAACTTTACCGTGCAACTTACTCATCAAAATATCATAATGAAACTAAACCTTGCAGTTTGGCGGGTACAATACAATTGAATACTAACCTGAAACTGGTTTTTTTCGTTGTATCTTGTTCCAAAGATTTCAGTGAATCTTAATGCCCACAAGTTGAAAAGTTTGGATCTTGCGAGTTGAAGTGAGAGTTCGTTGAGTGGAGTTGACGAAAGTTTGGATCTTTAGTTTGGAGAGAGGGTTGAGTGAAGTTGAAGTCCTCATCAAATTGCAATGGTTTTGGTAAACTAGTCGTTGTTAAAAATTTTGGTACTAATTTTTGTTTACATTTTTATTTCCTCATTCTGATGTTTTATCGCCCATGGCTTAAGGCCCTCAAATGAAGCGGACCGTGCTGGGCCTCATAAGAAAGACGTACCAGGTGATACCATACGACTGAACAAAATTAAAAAAAAATATTTAAATAATTTTTAAAATTAAAAAATATAGTTTTTTGCAAAAGCCCACGACTCCTATACGAGACTATAACTCAGTATTTCTTAGGATTTTGACACGACATAACCTATAGTATGTTGGACCTGGACAAATCCAATTAAACACGTTTTAAATAACTCATTTGATTCGACTAAATATTCTCTAATGACGATGACATTAGGTTTTTCTACAAAATCGTCTGAATGATAGATTAATATCCAAGACCTATAATAAAGAACGAATTTAATATATGTGCTCAAACACAAGTTCAAGAGCCCATATAGTCCCTATAAATCCATTTCTTAAAAATAGTTGCTTAAAACCAGACTTGGACCCATCTTAAGCCCATTTGGTAAATTTTGGTTTATTTTCAATTTAAATTTGATTTGATTTAATTTTAAATTTAATTTTATTTTATTCTTAATTAGATTTTAATTGATTTTAATTAATATATGATTTTACTATAAATTTAAATTTGATTTTAATTGTTTTAAATTAAGATTTGATTTGAATTCAAATTTAAATTTGATTTTTTATTTGAGTTTGTTGATTTAATTTAAATTTTATTTAAATTGATTTTAATTGGTTTGATTTGATTTTTTATTTTAATTTATTTGATTTGACTTTTAGTTTTTATTTTAATTGACTTGATTTGATTTTTATTTTTTATTTTAATTGATGTTTATTTTATTTTATTTAAATTTGAGATTTTAAATTTAAATATTTTCCTACCGCTACATAAAGGGCTAGGATTTCTCATAAATACTGTAAGGATTTTGAGAGAAATACTATAAACATATATTAAGAGTTTTTATAACGAATTTTGAGGTACTATTCATCAAAATACTATAAATACGGTAAGAGTTTTTATTTAATTTTAGCTATTATTTTATTTGCTTTATTTTCTATTTTGTGTGAATTACACTTGTCGTATTTGCATGTTTAAAAGCAAAAAATTTAAGAAATATAACGATTTAATTAAAACGAGTCACAAAGTAGAGGTCAACTTTTGGACTGGGTGATGCGTGTGTCTAATACTTTCTCATATTATATCTAACTCTCCGAACCCGCCATTGAGTTAGTGAGGTTGGTTTAAGTTCTTCGCAAGAGATCCAAAAACTTTGACCTTCATCATACTTTTCTCAAATGTAACTTGGATGACGACTTTTAAATGATTTTGTAATAAGTTAAAAGTTTATTGCATGTTCTTTTTTTGTCATTGTTAAGATACTAAATAAGAGTGATAAGTCTTTCCTGATTTGGTGTGACAAACACCTGTTACACATATCCAACTCAATTGACACGTCTAGTGTGATTTTATAGTTATGGTCAAGTTAGCTAATAGGTTATTGGGTAATGATGATGGTTCGGGCAAATGAAGTTCATATGGAAAGTCGCAAATTTGGTATTGTTCTGACAATTAAATCACATATTTTCAAATTGGAATAACACATAGAAGGCTAAAATCTTATTGAATCAATAACCCAATTGGGTTTGGCAAGATCACGCTTAGATTGATATAATCTCATCAAATCCCTTGGGATATAGAGAATGAAAAAACTAGTGGAAGGCAATTTGCCCAATTTTAGGCTATCCATAGAAAACACACCAACTATAAATAAATTTTATTATCATGGCAAAAGTCTAGGGCTTAAAATATTTTAAAAATCAATTCAGCTTTCACATTTTGATTTGTATATATCTTATTAATACCGAAAGAATAAATCACACAAAACCGTTAATCTTCTCAAATGTAATGCAAAATATATATATATATACACACGACTGAAATTTCAATTTAAATCGATTTCTCAAACAGAAACAGAAGTTACAGTTTAATGAAATTAAAAAAAAAAAAAAAAAAGTCAATTTTAGCACAAGTATGAAAAATTTTGCTTTCTTGTATACGGACACAACTGTCAATGAGAGAAGCAGAAATTGAGTAATTAGGTAAGTTGTGCCAATAGACTCCTAATCCAGCATTCCTCCATGGATCAGCTGTTAATGTAATTTGACCAAACTCCAATGCAAATTATACTCTGTATTGTTCATCAACTGCATCTTCTTCTGTCTCACAAATATGAATCTACTTTCTGCCATTGTTGTCACCTTAAGTAGCCCTACTGCAACAAAACTACAAATCATGGCAGAGATTTAACCATTTGAAGTGAATCTTCCCCTCCCCTGTAACATTTGAAATGAAGCATTAAACAACTATATACAGTACATTGCATCCTTTGGAGTACCAAATTAGCCTCAATCTGAAACCAGAATGGGAATTTCTTCAGAGGCTGTACAAATATATATATAGTCAACCATTAACCACACTCAACTTCAATTTCGAAACTGAAAGTGAACTTTGTAGCAGAAAATATTCATATCCGGCAAACTTAAAATGCTTATAGGCCCTTTTTAAAATTAATAATAATAAGTTGAAGTGATTAAATATTAAACTTGAATTAATAAAAAAGATACTAGACAGTAACATAGCCAATAATTTAACTTAAACAATGTTTTTGTTATATTATAATTAAAATCTAATGAAAGCAGAGTCTAGTTACTTATTACCGAGACTTTTGAGGTGATGATTTGCTCACTTTCCACAAGTTCCCCATTTGTCGATATCAGGGATGTGAGAGATCTTGGGCTAGTCCTCTCCTGTTTTCTTCTTGTATCGTTTACTTGATATGGAATTCCCATAATTTGCAATTGCTTGAGTGCTGTTCTGTGCAAAAGACCGTGTGGCAGTGCCTTTTACTTGGGGCAGCCTAGAATAAACAAGCTAGCAAGACGTGGCATGAATTTCTCTACCTTGCAATCCCATTCTTCCCATTCTCTCATGTCCAAAAATATGATATGCTTCAACATGGGAAAGTGAACAGACGATGAAGATGACGATGAGGTCTCACTGTCTATTCGCCAAAAATCACCATCCACTTTTTACACACTGGACATTACTGTTACATAGTAATTCAAGAAATGGCAAATTTCCCAATGATGCAAATGCTTATAGTTGGTGCAAGCGCGAGGACTTAAACCCTTCAGTTTGGTTAAAGTCGTCCAAGTGGAGGGAATTGTGTTGCCCCTGTAGTAGCTTATCTGTAAATCTTCTATATTTGGCTGTAGTTGCAAGGCTTTCAGTATTAGTTCATCATCCTCACCCACTCTCTCCTCGCCTTCAATTTCATCAAATTTTAAAATCAACTGGTGGAGTTTTTCCTTATTCTTAAATACTTCTGTCACTTTACCATCGCTCACACTGGTTAAATTTCCCAACCCCTTACTGAAAGGCTCCGTTCAAGACGATTTAAATTTTTCAGTCCTTCAACACTACATGCATTGTTACCATGATTATCACCACCACTTATGACGATTTCACTTGAGCTTCGAAGACCTGTTAATTTCTCGACCGCTTTTGGCATGTAAAGTAGTCTCTCACAATCAAATTCCAAACGCCTTAAATTTACTAATCTATAAGTCCCTTTTCGACCCAACAATTCCAAAATCCGAAAGTGTGTAAATTATATAATTCACACAAACTTTCAGGTAATTTGATCACACGTCCCTCTTCTGTTTCACACAATCCAAGTTATCTTAAATGTATCAATTTTCCTATCTCCTTTGGAATCTTTAGCATCCAACTTCAATAATGTCACTTCATTAAATAACCTCCCTAAAACATCACTAGTCAAGCGTTCGAAGTAAAAAATTCGACGGGTAAGAAAGAGACTACGTTGCTATTTTGATCTACAAGTAGACTCAGGAAATGAAGCCCTAACTGCGTCAAGAGTTATCATTAAATGACGAACTTCGTCATAAGAAGTGTTTGTAAGTGGGTCTTCAACACCATGCACTTCTACAGACAAACATTCATGAGATATCTTGTCACTAAAAAGTCGGAATACTCTTTACCAGTTATCTCCTCATTCTCATCATCTTCCCCATAAATCAACTAATGTGCTTTTAAACATACACTCATGATCCCTTGGAAATATGGAGCAGCATACAAAACACCGTTTTACCATTGGAGGCAAATCGTTGTAACTCAACATCAAAGGGGTTTAAAGACCTTTTTCAACATTTTCCAATTTCCACAATTCACTACCTAAAGCACGATGCCATTGGTCTTTAGATTTTTCAAACCGTAAGAGAGTCCCAATAGTTTTTGTAGCTAGAGGTAACCCCTTGCACTTCCTAACTATTTTTCTGACAATTTCTTCTAAATTTTTATACTCGTCAGGAGGTCTTTCGAAAAGAGCTAGCTTTCTAGACAATAACCGATTCTCCTCGTAAGATAATCTATCAACACTAATGATATCAATTGAATTCATCATACGTGCACGTGTGGTGATTAAAATTTTACTTCCACGAAGACCATTCTTTAAACAATTATAGAATGGTTCCCATTTCTTGTAATTTTCTGTCCACACATCATCTAAAATAAGCAGAAATTTTTTATCCTCAATAGAGTCACGAATATGTTAAAGAAGAGATTCTAGTTCTACTACATTAGGAGTTCAACTTTCGAAAGACTCAATGATGGCTTTGACAATCCTAAACTCAACAAAAGAATCTGATACACACACCCATATTCTTTTATCAAAATTGTACTTCACCTCATTGTCATTGTCTGCAAGTTGAGTGAGAGTTGTCTTTCCAGGAGACTAGAAATAGTGAAGTTTGAAATTTTGCTCCAAAATAATAATAATGAATCTTCCTTATAGTCCCTCAGAACTTTAATAAAAAAAATAAATTATCACTAAAATATTTATATGTGTATTCATGATGACAATGATAGTGTCATCAAATATTATTATCTTGTAACACTATATGTTGTCATTAATGATAATCTTTTAAGAATTTTGAACACACAATTCTGCCTTTAAAGACATGTGATAGAAATTTTATTTTTGGTCATTAAATAGATTTATGACGAAAATAATAAAGGGTCACTAAGATTTTTAAATTGCTTCCATGACATTTATAATTTGATGTTTAATTTCATTATTGATTATGACAATTGTCTTTATTAATAAAATTCTTATTCGAATAATTTTTCCTCCACACTAATGATGACATTTTTTTTTTCCGTCACTAAATAAATGTATTGGTGACAATTATAATTTATCGATAATATTTTTCATGTGCATCAATGACGACTTATTAAATTGTCACTAAATATTAATATTATATAACGCAAATAATTGTCATTAAACACACTCACTCTGAAAATTTTTGTGAAAAATTTTACCTCTAGAAATGTTCATTAATTTTCCTTTTTTATCACTAAATAAATGTATTGGTGATGACTATAACTTGTCAATAATATTTTTCTTATGTATTAGTGATAACTAATTAAATTATCATCAAATATTAAAATTATTATCTCCAAATCAATCGTGATGAATATTATATTTTGTGATAAAAAAATTAGCAATCATAACAATTAAAATGGTCACAAAAATAACATGTTAAAATTATTTTATTTTATATATTAATTAATAATGAACTTGTACCACATCATCAAATGATACAATATTGACAATGCATTTATCATAAATATATATTATATCGTCATAAAGTTATTTCACTTCAAAAAATTTGGTAGTAAATTTTGCTCCTAATGAAAGAGTATCAAAATCTAATCTTTCGTTACTGAATATAAACATTAGTAATGAATAACTAGAATTTTGTTGACAATATATATATGATTATTACAATAACAAATAATTTAGTAACAGTTAGGAGAAGACGTCATCAAAAACTAATATATAGTAATAAAATTATATACGTCACAAATATATTTATATAAAATGTGTAATTTTTTGTAGTGTTAGGTACTTCATCATTAGTTATAATTTTCATTTGGATTATGAAAACAACATTAAATAGGGCATTTGTAGCCATAGAATTCTAGTTAGAAATTTAAGTACAATAGTAGTCCATAGTTCAACAGGTTTTGGTTTAGCATTATCATCTTCAATAGCAATTGGATATACCCAACCACGTATGATTGATATCCAAACTTTTTTATCGATAGATTTTAAAAATGATCTCATTTTTACCTTTCAATATCGATAGATGGTTTTTTCGAACATAAGTGGTCAAGTAGTTAAACCACTTTCTTAGAACAAATCTATTACAAAGAAGTTTCAACTTCAATGAATGCAAGAAGGGGAGAACAACAATAAACAACTAGACATAGAACCCAAACCATAGATTAGATCTACTGAATCTAAAAACATTCAGTACCCACTCTAATACCAAGTGAAGATTCAGATTAAAGTGAAAGATATAGGTTTGAATTTTTTAGTCAAATTAGCAATTAGATTGAGTTGAAGATCAATTACTCTTTATACACAAACAAAGACACAAAAGCAAAAGCAAAATACATTCACAGGAATGTAAAGGAGCCAAAGCAATTTGTACCTGGTTTAACTATATTCACAATAGCCCACATCTTCAGGACCAAGTCTAGTAACTCAAATCTATTATGAAATAAATTCACCGTGAATTACAAGATGAAATTAGTCACAAGCAAACACTTTTAGTTCACTCAACTTATTTCTAATTTCTCGAAAGACAATAGCCAATTGGAAGATCTGAAATATTCTAAGCATATCACTTGGAAAAGTTTAAGGTCCGCTTTAGCTTTTATTGTCAAAATCCCTTCAGCTCCTTATCTTGAAATTCCTTCAAGCACCAGTCTTGATCGCATTCTACAGTCTAGTCTATCAAGCATCTATAAGAAGAATAAATTAAATAGTAAAGGACAAGTATGGCATAACATAGTTGCGATATATACCATGGAAAACAATATCATTAACCTCAATAAAACCAGTCCTCCAATGTAAAAATATTAGGGTTATCCGAAATAAAAAAGAAGGTTGATTTAAGTACTCAACTCTGGTAAACAGCATGATGGCACCTACGAGTAATCATAGTCCACATTTTATTTCAAAACAAAATAGAAAGACAAAAATCTGTGCTAGATGTCAAAGTATGGAAAAAGTTAGTGCATCAAATATTCTTTTAACCATAATTTTTATTAAATCAAATAATCTGATTATTGGATCGTTTATAACCATAATTTTTCCTTGACATCTATCTGAATACGTGTGCCACTTTATCAAGAGTCGACAATTTTTATATTAGATATTTTTTAGGCCGGCCATGGAACTTATAGTTTATTTATAGGCCAAAGAACTTATTCCAACGGAAGGTTTGTTGAAAGGATAAAATTTCATACTCTAACTATTATAAACTCAAACACCCCTCGTTAACTATTTTTTATCTTTTTTTTTTTTTTTTAAGTAAAATAGCTAAACTCCCCTCATTATAAAAAATAAAATTTAAAAATTTTTAAAAATAAAAATAAAAAAACAGTCATCACTGCTAACGACATGATTGTTGATAAACAAATCAGAGACTGTTCACGAAAAAGTCAAATTTGATCATCCCGTTTGGTGAAAAAGATCAAATCGATCTCCTCCATTTTTTATAAAGACGGTCAAATCTAATCACTTTCACTATCAACCGTGGTCGAAAACTATTATTAAGGTCAAAATCGATCATTTTCGATCATGGTTAATGGTGAAGATGGTCAGATCTAACCATTGCCAAAAATTGAGGAGGTCAATCTGACCTCCTTCGTCAAACGGGATGATCATGAACTAGAAGGTTGTTTTGGCCTCTTAGTTCTTTAATAATTGACCATCACCGCTGACGATACTGTCAGTAGTAGTAACTCTTTTTTTTTTTATATTTTCTTAAAATTTTTCAAATATTTTTATAATTTATTTGAATATTATTTGAATATTTTTATCATTTTTATAAAATTTATTTTATTATTTTGTTATTTTTATTAAATCAATAAAAATATTTATTTAATTATTAATTATTAAATTTAATTATTGATTTTAATTAATAAATGAGTGTTTGTATTTAAAAAAATTAAGGACGAGATTTTGTTTTTTTTAGTAAATCTGGTTGGAAATATGTGTACTTGGCCTTTATCTATGGCCACGCATGTCTCATCGTAGGGATTATAATTTTCAGAATATAGGTAGGAAAAAGACAGATATATTAGGCGGCACATCCCCTGGATTTCAGTCTTCACATTTTGTCAAAGTTGAACAGCTTGGTGGACAAATATTAATGTTAACACAAGATTCAATATTTATACATCCATTCTAGTAAGTCCGCATTATAATTTAAACACGATTGGTAGTTTGCTAATTAACTATCAGGACAATTTCCGTGCGTTGATGCGAGGGTTAGATTAAAATTGAATTATAGATTCATCCATTAATATTTCATTCGTATTTAAATTTATATTTATTAAATATTTTTTAATAAAATTTGAATTTAAAAGTTAAGTTTATATTCGATATAAATTTATATTTGATTTATTATTAAAAATTATAATTAATAAAATATAATTTAAATTTAGATTTGTATTCGTATTCGGTTCATATAGTTTATATTCGAATTTATATTTACAAATTTTTAAAACTATAATTTGAATTCGTATTCGTATTCAGATTCAAATAATTTGTTTTAAACTCATTTAAATTATATTTAAAAACGAATCTGAATATATTTGATTTGAATCTAATCCTACTCACCATCAAGATTTGATTGATTAATGACAGGTATAATTAAAAAACAAATCTAACAAATTAATAATGCAAAACTTGTAGCCTTGGTTAATTAGAATTATACTATGAAAAGCCATTGAGAAGTTACACTTTCTGCATCACTATCTTCTCTTTGTATACATTTGAATCTTCTATCCCAATAATCATGGGTTCTGAAACTCTGCCAAAGCTACCTGTTATAGATTTATCACGAAGGGAAGACTTGAGTCCCGGTACAGAAACTTGGGAATCAACTAGAAAACAAGTATGTCTCGCTCTTGAGGAGTATGGCTGTTTTGTGATGGAAAGCAATCAAGTTTCTTTCGATCTCCACAGTAAAATCTACAGTTCAGTTGTGGATTTGTTCGATCTACCATTAGAAACAAAAAAGCAGAAACCTGCTCATCAGACGGATCATCCTCTCGGAAGGTCACTCTCTTTTTGCCCTGAACATGAGCGTATAGACACAGAAAATTTAACCACTTTAGAAGGTGCTCAGAATTTCACCAAACTCATGTGGCCGTCTGGAAATGACCAATTCTGGTACGTATTGCCTTAATAGGGCCAAAATAGGATTTTATTTTGGGAGGAGATGATTTTTTGTTTTATCATTTGGACGACAATTCAATCAATCTTTTCTTTTTTATTAATAAAACAAGAATCATGTACCAAAATTTAGAAAAGAGAGACGCTAACAAAGGAATTTTATGAAAGAATACGATTTTTCCATGATATAAGAATTATTGTATTTGTATTATATATAATTGGCCGTTACCCTTTAAAGATTATCTCATTAATTTTGATGAAAATCTTGTAGTTGATCCGTATAAGAGATATTAATCCTATGAAAACTGAAGTACATGCATGCTGATAAAATTATCGTTCTTATGTTTTATAATTTGGGTTTTGGCAGTGAAAGTGCTCATGAGATGGCAAAGATTATGATGAATTTAGATCAAACGGTTGTGAGAATGGTTTTCCAGAACTATGGAGTAGAAAAATACTATGACTATTACGCTGAGTCAATGGATTATGTTATAGGATGCAATAGTTATGAAGTATCTGAAACGAAGGAGAGCTATTTGGGTCTTCTCTCCCACACTGATAAGTCATTTTCAAGCATACTTCATCAGAATGGTGTTAATGGGTTGGAGATTCAGACAGAAGACGGGCAGTGGATTCTTTATGATCCCCCCTCACCTTCATCATTCATATACATGTCTTCTGATGCATTCAAGGTGGGGCTTAATCATATAAACTTGTCTCTATTGATGTATTATACATGTTGGCTAATTAAACACCGTGATTTATTAGGCATGGAGCAATGGGAGAGTGCGTGCATGTTGTCATCGAGTCACCATGTGTGGAAACAAGACCAGAATTTCGTTGGTGTCCACGACACTTCACAAAGGGCCAACGCTGAGTGTTCCTAATGAGCTAGTTGATGAGGAACACCCTTTGCGATACAAGCCATTTAACCACCGTGAATACCGTAGAGTGTACATAGAATTAGGCTTGAAGAAAATAGGCTACTCTATCGAAGCTCACTGTGGTGTCTAATAGGCCCCTTATATATTTGCTATTTACTATGTCTATTTAATAAAATTTTAAAAAGGCGTTTGTTATAATCCTCCCCTTAATGACAGTGTCTCGCCTTCCAGTAACTCTGAATATACTGAATTATGTGGGGAATATGTCAAATATTAAATATGGCTTTCACTGTGTAACAATTCCTACCTAGCCGTGGAAAAAATGGATTAAAAAATAATAAAAATTCATTTTTGGTCAATAACATTGACTAATCCTTTTTTTTACTCCCATATTCAACACCTAGAAAAAGGACATGTTACCCGTTGTGCCCGCGGGCATGGATTTTCAGATCTTAGGCATGTACATGCCAAATAATTGTTTTTTTTTTTTTTTTTATTAGTGAATCACATGTTCCCACCCAAGGTTTGGTCTTAAAGCCCTATTCTATCCCTAATTAGTAAAAACAACATTTTTCATCCCAAATCAAGTATAAATAACACTTTTTCATATAAAAATCAAACTCTATTAATGAAAAAATTAGAAAGGCAAATTGTCATGTATCTTTACTATTTCATTTTTAAAAATTGTCAAATAATCTCAATTTAACAAAAATTTATAACGAAGCTTTAAAAATTCAAATTATATATATATATAAAAGAAGTCATTTATTTCTCTTTTTTTTCACTCTTGTCTCATTCCTTCCCTCTTTTTATAAATAGGTATGTTGTTATAATCTTGTAATAGGGGGTAAATTATAATTTTTAAAAATATTAAGAGTTTTTAAAATTTTTGAGGAGTTAGAAATTTCAAAAAATTTCAAGGGTTTTTAAAAAATTTTGAAATATTTGTTTGCCCTTGATAGTTTCAAAAATGATAGGTACTCCCTAAAGAATCGAATAGAATATAATAAATTATAGATACAAATATTATATTACACCTATTAAAATCATTCAGTAGTTTCAAAATATATAAAAATTTGAAAAGATTTTAATAATTTGATTTATGAATTTTTAAACATTTTTAAATGTTAAATTGTCATGTTTAAAACAGTAAAGTTTGATTTGTAAAACAGTTTAAAAAAAAAACTAGTGGATGGATAATTACTATTTTGCCCTTATGTTAGTGTTTTTTAACAGAATTTGATTTTGATTGGGAAACTACTAGGATGTGAATGCAAGTCCTTCCGCGGATTCCCCAACAATCTAAGATCACTTAGAGGACCTTCGGCTCTTCTGCAAATCCCGAGATTAAAATAGTTTTTTTAAGTTGAAATCGGGGTTTCACGTGGGCCTTTTTTCCTTCGCCTCATTCTTTTTTCCGCGCGTGCTATTGCTATTCCTTTTGTTGTGGCGCTGTGGCACTATGCTGCAGCTCCCAGCTTCTGGTTTTTTGCATGTTTGCTTGTACATCTCTTCCTTCATATAAGCCTCAGTTATCCTTCCGAACGAGGTCCGATTTTGACGTATAAGAGCATTTCCGAAAACTCTGAATGTCTTCTTTAACTTTACAAAAGATCACTTTTATCCATCCGGAAACTTTTTGTCCACTAAAAACCTGCAAACAGCCCAAGAGATCAAGACACTAAAAAACTGAAATTTTGGAATTTTAAGCACGTTTTATTCTAATCTTTTCAACCATGCCTTAATCTTAATTATGAGTATAAATCAACACACCAAAACATGAAATACATTCAACACACTAAACACGAAATTCATTCAAAACACAAAATGCAAAGGAAATAATATATGAAGTTATGCATTTATCACTCTGGTAAACAGGATGATGACATCTGCACTTGTTATCATAGTGCACATCTCGTTTCAAAACAAAGATATCAAAGCAGGAAAAAGCTGATTCAATTATAATGACAAACTATAATCTACATGCATACAGAAGAAGTTAGTTTACTTACTATCACGAAATACAATCTACGTGCAGAAAAAAGATAGATATAGTTGTTTATAATTTGTTAAATAATCTTATAATAATATTTACCTCAAATGTTTTTTCCTTAAGTCAAATAATCGTGTTTATTGGATCATTTATATTTCTTCAGCGGGTCTACGTATATCACTTCACCAAAAGTTGACAGATTTTATCTTAGCTATGTTTGACGGCCGACCTTGGAATTTATCTAGTTTAATTATTAGCCACTCGTGTCTCATCTTAGGGATTATAAATTTCAAAATATAAGTAGGAAAAAAACAGAAGTAGGTAGGATTTCAGCGTCTGCGTTTAGCCAAAGTTGAACAGCTTTGTGGAAATAAATTAATGTTACCACATCGTTATTTATATATACATCCATTATAGTAAATTGGCATTATAATTTAAACACGATCAGTAGCTTGCTAATTAACGATCTAGGACAATTTCCGTGTGTTGATACAGAAGATTTGATTGATTAATGACTGACAGGTTTAATTAAAACAAACCTAACAAATTAATAATGGAAAACTCTATAAAAGACCATTAAGAAGTTACACTTTTTGCATGACTATTTCAATAATCATGGGTTCCGGAACTCTCCCAAAGCTGCCTGTTATAGATTTATCACCCAAGGGAAGACTTGAGGCCCCGTACAGAAACTTGGGAGTCAACTAGAAAACAAGTATGTCTCGCTCTTGATGAGTAAATTAACTTAATTTCTAGCTTTAGAAGGAAACATAAAAATAATGGATTCCTTAAACTACCTGTTATAGACTTACCAAGTGAGAAAAGTTACAAGAAAAAGTCTTTCCCATTCTAGCATTAAGGCCAAATATCGAGCTCTTCTAGATGTAACATCCGAATTACTATGGTTATGATGGCTCCTTCAATACATGGGTTTTTTTCTCTTTGCTCTAGCAATCTAATTCATTTCAATAATCGAAATATTGTGGAGATAGCTGATCATAATGTTTTTCAGGAATGCATGAGGCATATGTAGATCGACTACCTGTCCATTCGTCATTATATACTCTGTCAAAGTCTTCAGCTTATTTTTGTTGCCACTGCACATTAGAAAGTAGACATGCTGCTAGGAGAATTCATAACCCACTGAAGCTCACTGCATTCTTTGATCAACTGATCCTTTGATATTATGATGATCAACTATATGCTATCCCGCTATTTTGAGTAAATGTTGCTGAAGGGTGTTGAAAATTATTGACAGATGATTATATTAGACACCAATAGAGATACTGGAGTGAAGACTACAGGGGCAGTGGAAATGCCACTGATAGGTCCCGTTTTGCTCTGACACAAAATTTGATAAGAACAGAAACAAGTAAATGTAAAACTCTGAACTAACCTTGTTCTGTTTGGGGTTAGAACAAACCACAGTACATTAACTTATTGGATGAAAGACTGTTATCCGTCCTTTGCACCAAACATCTACTATTATTTACAGTTATCCTAAGAACTAAAACAGCAAAACTGCAACACTTATCCTAGCTGATTTATTCTTACTTATTATTAGCTGAAGACTGGCTCTTCTTTGACCACATGCCCATTCAGCAAACTAGTTGCTGAAATAACGGGGATTGGGTTTTCGAATACGACCGGGTCTATCATCCCTCGCCAATTCAACATTATCCTTTTCCCCAAGGTTAGCAGTAGGAAATCTGTCTTTAAGCACATCATACTCTTCTCATGTTGCATCAGATTCTGACAACCCTTTCCCGCGTACTAAAACTTCCTCCACTAACTTGCCGTCATGTTTTACGCAACGGAATTCCTTAATTGCAACTGGTTGTAAAATGGGTTGTCCATCATCTGCTATTGGTGGAACCTCAAGAATGGACTGACTTGTGTTGCCCAGCCTTTTTTTTTTTTTTTTTAAGCAGTGAAAAGTGAAAAACCGGGTGAACTTTAGTTGAAGTTGGCAATTCAAGTTGATAAGCTACTGGTCCTATAAGCTCTACAATTTTTAAGGTCCAAAATATTTTTGCGAAAGTTTTTTATGAGCTCAACAAAAAACTGACTGCTGGCTGTAAGGTGGTAATCTAAGAAAAATCTGCTCGCCAATGTCGTAGCAAATATCCTGCCTCTTCTCTTTAATCTGTTGCTTCATACAATTACGTGCTTTCTCCAAGTTAATTTTAAGCTCCTCAAGTAAACGATCTCACTGCACCAATGAGTGGTATGGTACCAAAATTCAGCCCAAGCTAAGTTGGATTCCCATGTGCGAGGATATTGGCTGCAAAAGCACCACAAATATTGTTCCACACATCGATTCACTACCTCTCAGATTCAAGGTGGTTGTGGTTCTTGGCATACCATGCAATTGAGACATTACTACAAATATCTCTGCTACTTTTGGTGCAATGTAAGGATGTACTAAGGATAACCAGTGAGCGTGCTTTTTGAAGTGATCAACTACAGCCAATATGACACTTTTGCCTCTGGATGTTGGTAGGCCTTCCACAAAATCCAAGAAGATATCTTCCCAAACTTGTGATGGAATAGGAAGTGGTTGAAGCAGTCCGGATGGTGATTGGGCCTCATATTTATTCCGTTGGCAAACTTGACACTCGGCCACATAGCGTTCCACCGCCTTCTTCATTGACTCCCAGTAAAAAGATTGTCACAATCTTTTGTAAGACCTTAATGCTCCAGAATGTCCGCCAAGTTTAGAGTCATGAAATTCCTCCATTAGCTTCTCTTTTAATTCTTGAGAACTCGATCCTTGTAATATAAAATACCTCCTCTGAGTTGATAATTCTGTGTGTGAGGCTTAATCATTTTGTACATCAGCGGTCTTTCCCAATAAGTACGGATCTTTAGTGTTTGCACTTCGTACGTCCTCCCGCAGTCCAAATAATGGTCGTGTGATGATATTGAGTTCTGGAGCTTGGGCTTGACGAGATAATCCATTTGTTGCTGCATTTTCTCTTCTGGGACGATAGAGGATTTCATATTCACAACCCATTTGTTTTGTAACCCATTTTTGTTGCTCTGGAGTACTAACTTTCTAGTCAAGAAAATGCTTAAGACTTCTATGGTCCATTTGGATCTGAAAATGGTGTCCCAATAAGTATGGTCTCCACATCTTAATGGCTTCCATGATCGCCAGAGTCTCTTTGGCATACGTTGACCATCCCTTTTTTCATGGACCTAAAGTTTTGCTCATATAAGCAATAGGTCGACCCTCTTGTGATAGAATGGCCTCAATTCCTTGATCTGAGGCGTCAGCCTCCACCACGAAAGTCTCTGTAAAATCTGGGATAGCCAACACCGGAGTGGTTGTCATGGCCACTTTAACTTTTCTGAAGGCTTCCTCTGTTTGTGGTGACCATAAGAATTTTCCCTTGCGGGGCAACATAATTAATAGCAATTATTCTGTAGTCCTGGACAAACCTACTGGAATAGTCTGTTAATCAAAGAAATCCTCGTAACTCTGATAATTGTAGGTGTCGGCCATGATTGCATTGCCTGAATTTTTGTGGCATCCACCTGCTCTCCATTTGTTGAAACAATATGGCCCAAATATGCCTTTTTTTTTTTTTTCACCAAAGGAACATTTTGACAGTTTTAGATAGAATTAATGATCTTCGAAAATATTGAAGATTCTATCCAAATGGGTTAGGCATTCCTCCCAAGTAGGCCGATATATTAAAACATCATCAAAAAATACTAAGATAAATTGACTCAAATACCTTCTTAAAAAGTTGCTCATAGCCGCCTGAAATGTTGATGTTGCATTGCACAAGCCGAACGGCATTACAAGGTACTCAAAATGGTCGTTGTGAGTTTGGAAGGCCATTTTTGTGAATATCATCTGGATGAACATGAATTTGGTGATATTCAACTCGAAAATCCAGCTTGCTAAAAAATTTGATGTCATTGAGTTCATCTAACATATCATCGGTGGTTAGTATCAAGAATCGATCTTTAATTGTTATCTCATTGAGAGCACAATAATCTATGCAAAATCTCCGTGTTGTTTCTCTTTTTTAACAAGCAATACTGGAAAGGAGAAAGGACTTCGGCTTTCCGGAATATTAGCTGTAGCTAACATATCTGCTACTTGCTTTTCTATTTCTTTTTTTTTTGGTAGTAAGCATATCGATAAGAGCGAGCAATGACTGGTGAAGCCCCTTACCTTAAGAAGGATTTTATGCACAAAATCACGTTCTGGATGTAAGCCTTTTGGCTCTTCAAATAAAGTGGAATAGTTGTCAAGTATTAACTTTAAATCTGGTTGCATTTCTTCTTGACAAATTGAAGGTGATTGAACTTGGTCCTTGACATTTATAGCAAAAATGCCCCTTGCATCATTGACTTCCTTCACCAATTCACCTGGGTCTAATGCACATGGAGACAATGCATGTTGTCCAGAGAGAATGCATTCATGTCCAGCCCATGCAAATCTCATCGTCAAAAGTTTCCAATCACAAAGACCTGGTCCGAGCATTTTAAACCATTGTACTGCTAAGACAGCATCAAGACCTTTTACTGGAATTGCAAAAAATGTCGCTGTGTAGCACGAACTCAATCTGGTTGAACTTCTCTCTGCAACACAAGGTGTCTCCGTTAGCTACTCGGACATCAAACTTATTCTAGGCTCTATTGGGACCTGTAACAATCGAGCAGCATGACAACTTATAAAATTATGGGTGGAACCACTGTCGATTAACACCGCAAACGGATGGCCTCGGATGAAAGTCGTTACTCTTATCGACCTGTCCATCTAGTGAGGGCATGTAAAGAAATGACTGGTTGTGTCTCCTGTGGTGGTCGTGTCTTGTGTTTGTCATGTTTTATTTTTTCATCTCCTTCTTGCCACTCAGCTTCGATAAGGAACACTTGTAGGGTCCTACATCTACGACCGATTGTTAACTTTTCATTGCATTTGAAACACAATCCTCACTCTCAGCGTTGTTGTATTTCTTCTCATGACATTCGTCGAATTGGTATTGAAGTTGGGAGTCTTGGGTTGCTGGTGCTCGGGTTGGTACTTGGTCTGATAGTATTGACCGAACGATTTAGAAGTTTTTTACCCCCGCACCTTTTCTGATTTAAGTGCTCTTCCCTAATTCTGGCAATGGTAATCGCTTCTCTGATGGCTTGGGGTTGTCGCATTGTTGCATACGAACTTCAGTTGCGACATCTTCCTCGAGTCCTCCAATGAAGGTTCCTATCAATGCATCTTGTGACCATCCTCGTACTCTATTGGCTAGCTTTTCAAATTCATGTTGATAATCCCTTACAAAGCTTCTTTGTTGCACACGAGTTAGCTGCTCATCCAAATTGACATATTCATTGGTTCCAAAGCGTGTCAAGTGTTCCTTCTCAAACACTTTCCAAGTAATGACCATCCCCTCATCTTGATAGAGTCGTCGAAGCCACTGCCACCAATGGTTTGCTTCATTCTCCAGGTAGTAGGATACTGTTGTGACACGTCAGTATTCCAGCACTTTCCCAGGTATCACAATATTGTTCTGCTCAATCCAACCACGTCGCTAGTAAAGCGTGGAAAATCCATCTTCCTTGGTCGATAGACGTTGTTTGAGTCAGCCGACACTTCTCCTTGACGTGCGGATCGTGGTGGTGATTGTGGACCCTCCAGAGGATGAGTTCGAAGGTTGTTGATACCTGTCAGGATTTCATTGAAGCCAGTACCTAATCGATTCTCTACATCCTGGAGTCCTGCCTGCACTGCTACCATTTCTGCTCTAAGATGCTCAATCCTCTCTTTGTTGGTCATAGCAGAACCTTGCTCTGATACCAGTGATAGGTCCTGTATGCTCTGACACAAGTTTGATAAGAATAGAAACAAATGGAAAACTCTGAACTAATCCTGTTCTGCTTGAGGTGAGAACAAACCAGAGTACATTAACCTGTTGGATGAAAGACTAGTATCTGTCCTTTACACCAAACATCTACTATTATTTATAGTTATCCTAAGAACTAAAAGAGCATCCTAGCTGACTTACTCTTACTTATTTCTTCGACCACATGCACACTCAGCAAACTAATTGCCGAAATAACGGGGATTGGGTTTTCGAATACGAAAGGGTCTATCAGCCACACACAGGTTTGATTTGTACTAACCTTTTTTCATAATGGGATCCACCAAATTCCTTCAAATATAATGTTATCTATCAAATTGATGTATAGATCGCATAACCTTTGTTCAAACGATAAGAAAGCTCAAGATTTCAGAATATATATTGAAAATGTTATACGAATTCTGGACTTTAAGAATCATAACTGCAGAGCATAAAGTTATTATAATTCTACAGATCAACAGTGCACTTACATGGAAACTGCAACAATATATCATTGCTAATTAGATATATTCATACTCTACGAACCATTTAATCAGACCCAATTAAACAACTAAATCATCCTTATCATCAGCAGAAGATTTAGGCTTAAATCTGGCGAATCCAAATTGATATTCAGAACACTCCAATCTTCTCAATTTTAGAAACAAAAACAGCAAAATCCCACACCCAAAACCCAATGCAGCACTGGAGCCAGTCAAAGAAACAGCAGCACAAACCAACATCACAAATGAATCTTCCTTACTAGCCATATCTCTTGAAGCCATCGCCAATTCAATCCCTGCAAACAACAGAAGCACCCCAAGAATCCCGATAGGAAACTGACCCAATATCCTCACAAATGAGTTCCCAAACACCAATCCAATCACCAACTTTCCAATCCCCAAAAACACTACAGACAAGCCACTCCTCGCACCAAACCTGTGCTGCCCAGCTAGGCCCCCGGCTCCATGACACACCGGCATGGCCCCAAACCAGCACCCCACCAAGTTCATAGCCCCAACGCTTATAGAAACCTTTGTTGCTGAAATCTCTTCACGTTCAGGAAACAAATCACCGGACAATTTGCATACAGCAATCACTGAGTTGAGCACTGACAATGGAATCTGAGGAATCGCTGCTCTTACAAACCCGATTTTCCAATCTTCCCAAGTAATATTTAACAGCTTTATCTTCGATGGACCGAATCTTAGGTCCTTGAAAATAGTTGGATCACGAATGAAACATAATACCAATCCGAATAAAAACACCATGAGAGCTGCAGGAATTGCAGATAAAAATCTCAACCTCTTGTTCAATTTTTTATTTTGATTGCTCTGAGATTCATCTTCCTGTGAAAAGTCTTGATCTTCATTGTCACCCGAACCAGTGGCAAGCACTAAAAACAAAACGGCTGAAAGTGCGATGATAAGACCATCAAGACCGAGCCAAGAACGAGAAGTCGTTGACTTGGAGGTGATGAAGTCCTGATTGTAACGTATATATTTAATGGCAGAGAAGGCAAAAGCAAGACCTTGAGAGAGCTGAACGCCGCGAACAACGGGAAGAGGAATAAAACGGTACAGGAAAGACATGAGTCTGGTGGCGCCGAGGAATAGTAGTATGCCGGCAGTGGAGATGCCAGCGGCGGCGATTTGGGAGGTGGTGAGGTGTGGAGACTCGGAGACGGCAACGGCGGCGATGGACTTCATGGGCTGGACAGGCATCGGGAGGCCGAAGAGAAGACCAGTGGAGATATTGTAGAGAGATGTGAAAATTAGAGTGGTTGAGAGGTCAAGTTGGGAAACTAACGTTAGAGTAAGAACTATGGGAATGAAGGTGCCAAGATCACCAACGGCACCGGAGAGCTCGGAGGAGAGGCTAGTTTTCTGGCGTCGGCCACGGTGGTTGAGGAGAGAAGTGGTGTTCGGGGCTGAGTGCTGTTCCTCCATAGATGATGGATAGGAGTCGAGTGAGTGGTTGTGAAGCAGGGTACGGTGGAACAAATTAAGTGTAATATATGAGGCCAAACAACTCAGTCCCACCCAAAAAGTTTTAAATGACAAAGGCCAACCCAATACCCTTTTTTCTTAATTTTTTAAATATTTTATAATAAATAACCAAAATACCCTATAAAAAAAGATAAATAATATTGATATTAAAATAAAATTTAATATAAATTTTTTTAAAATTTTTTTAAAAATAAAATAAAAAATCTAATTAGATGACTGAAAATAATCATTTGATTAGATTAACGATTAAATTTATCCGTCTTAACGTCAAGGTAGTCAAATCTGATCATAAAAAATATAACAAAGATCATCAAATCTGATTGTCTTCGCTATTAAAGCTAACAAAAGATGATCAATTTCATGCATACCAACTCTTTTTGGTTGAGACTGTCACAACTAACTGTTTTTACTATTAAAACGATTAGATCTGACTACCAATATAAGCAATAAGTCATTTATTATTATCTAGTTAAGTTTTCGATGATCACAGTTATTGGCAATGTTATTCATAATGATGGTCCCTTTTTTAAATTTTTTTTATTTTTAATTAATTTTTAAAAGTTTATTATTTTTAAATATTATATTAATATTATTTTATATTTTAAATTTTTATAAATTTAATTTTTAAATTTTTATTAAAAATAAATATATTTATTTTAATTAATTAAATTTAACAATTAATTATTAATTTTAATTATTAATTTTAATCAATATATAAATATTTAATTTTTTTAAACTTTTTATACCATATTTTATTATTTAGGAAGACCTTTGGTGGGAACAAGTCTTCTGGCCACTATCTTATTGTAGTGTTTCCGAATTCTAATTACGAGGACGGCACGGAACCTCAAAAGACAAGTAGTTTGGTGGCCCTTCGCGTAGATGGAAGGTTAGTTAAGATTGATTGCCAAAGGACTAAAGTCTTCTTTAAATAACAAAATTTCAGCCGTAAATTTTTTTAAATTTAAATATTTATTTATTAATTATTTTTATCTAATTTTATCCTTTTTTTTATAAAATAACTAAAATATCTTTATTCAAAAGTATAATAAATATATAAAATATTAGAATAATATTAACTATTAATAATATTTAAAAATAATATTATTTAATTATTTAATTAAAAAACAATAATCACCAGCATTAACGATAGTAACCAATAAAATCTTCAATAAGTGATTAAAAATAACCATCGAATTTACAAGATGATTAGATATGAACATTTTAATAACATAAAAAAACCAAATTTAACCATTCTATTATGACAGAGATAGTTGAGGTAGTCAGATATAATCTCTTTTGCCATTAATAATAGTTAAAAATAATCATAAATAGTTGATTTTATTCTTTTTAATTATTTTTAACCATCATCAATGATTGAAAAAGTCAAATCTAATTGTCTTTATCCAAATAGAGCAATCAAATTTGGCAACTTCATCCCATTGAAGTAATCAAATATGATTACCTTGTGAATTATGTGGACAATTATATTTTTTTATTATTTTTTAATATCATTTTATATTTTAATTATTTTTTAAAATTTTTATTAATTAATAATATTTATTTTATAATTATATTAATATTATTGAAATATTTTAATATTATCTTGTATTTTAATTATTATTATAAAATTAATTTTATTTTTAAAACTTTATTTAAAAAGAATAAACATATTTTTTAATTATTAATAATTAATTATTAAATAATAAATAAATTTTCAAATTTTTAAAAATTAAAGGATAAAACTTTGTAAATAAAAAAAAAAAACGTTGGTGGGAGTAAGTGACTCAACCATTGGATTAGGAAGGAGGGATGAATACGGGTGGCTCTTGGATAGGCCCGTACAAGTTTACGTTGCATTAACCGAAGCCCACGATTGTTATTATGGACCACATGGCTGACCTGAGCATGATTTGTTGGTCGTAAATAAAGCCAACCAAGCCCCATGCAAAACACAAATGGGCATTGGTCAAGGCCCCATACAGACTTGGTGCTTTTGCATGTGACTCCAAACAAACAATAATAACGCTTAACCCCGTAAAAAAAATTATTATTATTATTATTATTATTATTATCATCATAAACTTTAATTTGAAACTTGAAAAAGTCTAATTCTATATGGACCCCTCCAACTCCAAATACAAACAATATTGACCTCGCTTGCTTCCTATTTCAATTCCAATTTGATTCATCATGCATGCCCCACTAAGAACCTAAATAGAAACCACAATCTTTCAAATAAATCATTCTAATATAATACCAATAGACCCCTGCGTTCTATCCGTACGATGGATTTAAATTAATCGATTCGTATGAATAAGGTCCCCAAGCTAAAAGGGTATTTTAGTCTTTTAGGAGATATGGAAGTAAGCAGGACAGCAAAATAGGAAGACTTTTGCTGATGAAATAAATATTTAATCACTCGCTGGGACCCTCCTCATCTAGCCGTTACACTTACACACACCATCTGATGACGTGGCTGGCATCGAATCCTTTATTTTTTGACAACAACAAAAAGTCGACCGTTAGCTCCTCTGCTTCTTCAACATAACAAAAAAACAGACCTCTCTGTTTCTTTCCAACATTATAGAAGAGAAAATCGAAATCATCAGAAACAATGGCTACCGATTACGTCTTCACTGAAGATGACATGGTTGTCGAC
Source organism: Anacardium occidentale (assembly GCA_026122585.1). NCBI lineage: Eukaryota > Viridiplantae > Streptophyta > Magnoliopsida > Sapindales > Anacardiaceae > Anacardium > Anacardium occidentale. The sequence goes on from JAJEJH010000310.1 coordinate 341,545, forward strand.
CAAGGAGTCGGCTACCCGAAAGCCTACGCAAAGATTTGTAGAGACCGTGGCGTCGGTTTGTACACCCATGGCCCTCCCTTTTGTTTCAGGCCTTATAGTTTGCAGCCAGATGAGGTAAGATTTTTTTTTTTTGTTTGAATTGATAGAAAGTGTAAGAAAATGGAAATTCTGATCTGGGTTTCTTTTTCTTGAGGATCATGGTTTCTTGTTTTGAGTTTCAAAGTATTTTCTTTCCTAGCTTTTTTTTTTTTTCTTTTCTCGGGAACCAAACGGAGAATGACATGCTGTTTTTGCAGGCTTTGAGAGCTAAAGAATTGGAAAAGATGTTTCCAGTTATTGATCCAAAGGCGAAATCGACTAACAAGCCAAAGGTTTTCCTGAGTCTCCTGTGGAAACAACTCAACCATCTTGGGTAAGTAACAACTAAAATAATTGTACTTTAAAGCATCAAAATTTGAAGCATGTGCGAAGAATTTACGAAACTTTTGCATTGAATTGAAGGAATGCTGGGTTTGATCCTGCGATGATTCGAATCGACCCTTATGGAAATGTGTTGTACTATCATGCTGATTCTGCTTCTCCTCTTGCTTGGGAGATTGATCACTGGTTCCCTTGTTCAAGTAATTCTATTAAAACAGGCCTCAAAGTCTCTCTCGTTCATTTTTCTCTGCAATTCATGGATTGTTGGTTAATTTATGTAAATCTTTTGAATCTTTTAGGGGGAGGATTGACAGTTCCAAGCAATTTAAGAATTATACAACGGCAAGTGCACAAAAGAAAGCATCATAAGCTTGAGTTTCTTGTACCGTGGTGGGACTTGCAACTGGGTATATCTATAAACCAGTTCTTGTCAATCTTTGCTTCTTCAAATTCGGATTTCAGGTTGGATTTGCTACTCATATTATACACTTTTTTTTCTTATACATATGGTGTCCAAAACTTGCAATTGAAGACGCATTTTGTTTGCGATTTTGGCAGGCGTAGGGCTTTTTCATTCTTGTTCAAGGAAGGCGAAAATGAAGAGATAAATGACTCACAGACTGTAGAGTCACATTGTTTTCCGCATCATTTTGTTGAATCCAAAGAGAAATTGGGCCTAGCTCCAGCAGCCATTGTTCTATCGCGAGGGGAGTCTCATGATTCTTCTATGGCCTTAAAATCGATAGACTACAATAGGCAGACGAGGTCACAGTCTCCTGCAATTGGTAATTACAAGTAGTCAAACAATTGTATTTGTTTCTGGCTTGTGTTAACTATCGATAAGTACTAACTTACGTCATTGTGGCTGAGTTAGCAGCAAGAAAAGGGAAGCATATTGTCTTGAAAGAGAATGAAAACCCGGACTTTGTTACGAATCCACATCAGGCCATTGTTATGAGCAGTGATTCTTTGAAACAAAGAGAAGAAAGTCAAAAGATGCAAGCCGAAATCCAGAAATTGGATGAGGAAGTGAGTGATATGAGGAGAAGAAATGAAGAAGAAAAGCTTGTTATTCAAGACTTGGAGTTCGAGCTGATAAAACGTAGAAGAAGAGCAGAAAAGTGCAGGCGCCTAGCAGAAGCACAATCTTCCTACAGGACTATGCTCGAGAAGATGATTCGAGATGCAATGCACCAGTAAGATTGATAAACACTTTCTTTTCTATGATGTCAACAATTCGCTTTGTCCAGTTTGATTCATACTTTCTTTGTTTTGTAGGAGTGTTGTTTACAAGGAACAAGTGAGGTTAAACCAAGCTGCAACAAATGCGCTAATGAAGAGGCTTGAAGCACAGAAAGCTATCTGTGACGCCTCAGAGAAAGAACTTCACAGGAAATTCAAGCAACGTGAAGAGATTGAGAATCAGATAAGGCCTGCGTGGGAACAAGTCAGGAAGAGATCAAGAATGGATGATACCTTATTTGAAGAGAAAGACAGTAGAACAGTACTTTATCTACCTGGAATCAGGCCAAGAACACCAGTGCACAAAGAACTGAGGGTGTTTCTAGAGGAGGAACAGAAAGCGTCAGAGGCTGGATTGTCTTTAAGCGATGAACCAAAGCATGATGATGTTGAACAACTACCAAACCTGGGGAAAAGGTATTCTGGAGAAAAACTCGGGGAGCATGATAAGTCCATCATTGCCTTTGAGGGTCACAACTCTATTGAAGATCAGCTTAAGAGACTAGACATTGGGAAAGATAAAGGACATAATTTGCGGTTCCCAGGTCTTAGCGAACCAGAAATTGAGGAAGATGAAGAAAGCAGAAAGCAGCGTGGGAAAGGGAATGTGGAGAGGTGGCTCCAAATGCTATTAGAGAACACTCAAGAAGCACAGGAACCTGCAGATGCAAACGAAGAAGAAACAAGCAGGACTGACGACGTAATCAGCAAGCTAGATCAGAAGTATCCGCAGAAAGACAAAGAAGAAGATATCACTGAGGCAGGTGCTGCCATAGAGAAAAGCAGTGCAACAGAAGCAAAAAAAGCGATCGAAGAAGCTGGAAGTAGCGAGAGCTTTGAAGGGAAGGAAAGAATGCAGAAACAAGAAGTGAAGGAGAAATCGTTACTGAGGTCGGAGAGTGCCAGGGGCTTCAGGAGAATCCCATCTTCTCCATCATTGATCTTGAAAAAGGGAGTGGACTGCATCCGCAAGAAGCCCCTGGTCATTGGCGAAGATGAGGGTTATGAGGATATTACTGCAGGCAACGATATCAAGAGAGCAGTGTAAATATGTAAGACTTCGATTCTGTTAAGTCTCTACATTTGATTTGTATCAAAAAACATTGTTACTTTTTTTTATTTGTTTTATGTGAGTGCTAATAAGTTTTCATTTAGCTCCCTTATGCTAAATAATTGAGTGAATTTGAGTATGCAGTTGTCTTGACGTTTGTATAATATTTGGTTGTGCCAGATATAAGAGCTTCTTGTTTTATAAGTATAAAGAGTTTTAGTTAACTTCACTTATCTGGTGAATCCTCAACGGGATGATCTCTATGTTTTCTTCTTCCTTTGCAGTCAAGATCTGCACCAGTTGCATTTATCTAGGAAAGCAGCATGTCTTTTGAGAAAGATAATTGACCAACCAAAGTTGGATAAGATATCAATCATGGCCTTATCAATTGGAAGAGCACAATAATCTGTCACTCCAAGAAAACGTATCTTTCATGACAAATGATTCATCCTCTAAAGTGAAGAATATATCCTACCAGTGCAAAGAGAAAAACAAAGAAAATGGAATCTAATAATGCAGATTTTATTTTGATTGTCGATGATATCATTTAATCACTTGAAGTAGAAATGAGAGTCTGAAATTTCACGAACTCCCTTGTGTTTTGGAATCAGTTACGAGAAGACAAGGATTGCAAGAATGATACGAGTAGCCGAAATAATATAAAATATGTACTTTTATTTCATACACTGTCTTCAAGATTCTGCTGAATTTTTGTATCCAATTTTATGGGAAAAATATACAAACAACAGAAGGAGAGCACTTTTCCTACCACAGAAGTGATACCCAACCCATTTCTTTTAGAAGTAAAAAATTTGTTTGGCAGTATTTTCCATTGGTTACACACCATAAAATCCCCAGGTCGATTACCTTGATCGAACGGTAAGCCTAAAAGTGAACAGAAAACCAGCTACAATGGTCTGTTCAATGCTTCGAATATGGTACCCTTTTTTGGTAGCGTGAAATTAGATTGACACTATTTTCTTCTGGTACCAAACCACAAAAGTCCCCACTTCAATTACCTTGCCGGAAGGGTAAGCCGTGTAAACAGAAGACCAGCCATATATTGGTCTGTCCATTGCTTAGAATGCTGTATATTTACTTAAAGGGACAAATCGCCTGCACAGCATACACAAGCTGTGTTTTCGAATATCATTCCAGTATCTGTTTTTACGAGTCATACAAATTCAGAGAACTCTTCTAGTGATCCAACTTATGTACTACATTCTTCCCAATAACGTTCATCACCACAAGAGCAGATTCCATCTTTGAAATGGTGGAAATGTTCAGTATCCCTAACAGAAATGTCCCTGCGTAAAACCTTGGAGATGAATTTAACAATATTGTGACAATTTTGGCACATGTAGAGATTCTTTGTGACCCATATAGGCGTACCAGGGGCAGTATTTATGAGGCCAAATGCAACGGCCAGCCTCTCACTGTGCCCACAGAAGATATCAGCTTTGGAGGATTCAACTTCATCAATAGAAACACATTTTGAACCACCAGAAACAACTGCTTTCATTTTCTCATAAAATCCGGTCAAAACAGCATTTATTTCCTTTATCCGAGGATGAAAATTATCACCACTGAGGAAAGCGTGAACTTCTCCCTTTACTTCCACCCAACTGCATCCAGGATCAACAGCCAGCCCTTCCTCTCTCATTATCTTTTTTACTTTTGTAACTTCATCCCATCTCCCACCATCAGCATAGAGATTACACAAGAGAATATAATAACCAACATGCTTCGTATCAGTTTCAAAAATATGCTCAGCAGCAAATTCTCCAAGATCAATACGTTGATGGATCCTGCATGCATTTAATAATGCTCCCCATATGGCTGCATCTGGCTTAATAGGCATTTTCTGTACAAACTCAAGAGCTTCCTCCAATTGCCCCGCACGACCAAGTAAGTCAACTATACACGCATAATGTTTCAGATTTGGGGCGACTGAATACTTCGGTTTCATGCTATTAAAAAACTCTAAACCTTCAGTCACCATTCCAGATCTACTACAAGCACGTAACAGCGAGATAAATGTAACCTCATTCGGATTCACTTTAGAGTCTATCATTCTACCAAAGCACTGAACAGCAAATGCCCCTTGTCCCCGCTCAGCATACCCTGTTAGCAAAATATTCCAAGCTGAAGCATCTCTATTGTTTGAATTAAATTGGTTCCAAGCAGGTTCCATTCTTCCACACCGTACATACATGTCCAGAAGTGAATTTGGTATAAAGCCATCAAATCCTACCCCTGTCCTCAATGCATGGGCATGAATCTCTTTCCCACACATTAAAGCTCCTATTCTAGCACACGCAGATAGAACGGAAACTAAAGTAACAGAGTTTGGTTTTGAATTCAACTGCATCTGCCGAAAGAATATTAAGGCTTCAAAGCACCGGTTATTGAGCCGCAGCCCAACAATTATTGAAGTCCAAGAAATCACATTCTTGTGAGAGGTACTGTGGAACACTTCTAGAGCTTTATCGATGCATTTGCACTTGGAATACATATCAATAAGTGAGTTTGCAACAATGAGGTATGCTATGCATCCTGTCTTCTTAGCAAGCTCATGAAGCCTAATACCCAAATCCAAATTCCCTAAACAAGTGCAGGCAGATAGAACAGTAGCTATAGTGATCTCATCAGGCACAATACCATCTGCATCCATCATTTCATAAGTTTCCACAGCTTTATCAGGAAGCATGTTACTCTCATAAACTGAAATCATCGTTGTCCATGATACTATATCTTTAAATTCCATTCTACTAAAAATTTTTTCTGCTTCCTCCCAATTGCCAAAAGTAGAATACATTTTAATTAACGAATTAGACACTGAAACATCATCAGGAAACCCCATTCGTAATGCAAACCCATGTATATCTCTTCCTAATTTCTCATCACCAACAGTCTCACATGCTGAAATTACACTACTCATAGTCATGCAGTCTGGATGGACCAAACTGTCCCTCATCATAACAAACAACCTTAACCCTTCAACACACTCTTCATTCTCAAAGTACCCAGAAATCATTGCATTCCATGATATTCTATCTCTGCGAGGCATTCCACCAAAAACCAACCTCGCTCTACTTAAATCACCACACTTCACATACATAGTTATCAAAGCATTGACAACGTCGACATCAGCCTCAAAACCAAACCTAAGCACATGAGCATGAACCTCCTTTCCTCTCTTTAAATCTGGTACACCACCACAAGTCCTCAAAACACATGGGAACGTATACACATCAGGCTTAGCACCACCAACCCACAACATTCTCTGATACAAACTCAATGCTTCATCGAAAAAACCAGCTTTTGCATACCCACCTATCAAAACATTCCAAGAAAACAAATCTCTCTCACACATTTTCCCAAACACATACCACGCATGACTCAAATCACCAAACCTCACAAACATCCTCAAGAATGCATTACCAAGCCTAACACTCATACGCGTCACCGTTTTTGAAACAATAGAGTGCAAATGAATCCCCTCATCATAACCTCTCTTCCACTCACATAAGCGAACCAAATCAACAAAAGCTTCTTCATCAACACAAATATTCAGCTCTTGCATTGAATCTAGGTATTTTACAGCTTGTTCCAGGCACCCATTTAGGCAAAGTTCATTTAAATGTGAGATAGGGCTTCGAGAGGATAGCGAATTGGTGTTGTGGCTGTTAAGAACCTGGATATTTTGAGCTTGTTGTAAGAAGAATCTCTGTGTTTTCGCCTTATGAGAGAAAACCAAGGTTTTGGGCTTGAAATTTTCGGGATTTTGAAGAAGTGAATGGCTTTGGTGGAAAGGGGTTTGCGCGGTTTTCGCAAAGGTGGCCATTGTATTTGTTGAAGATAAAGAGCATCGTTGGGGTTTTTGCAAGGTTTAAACGGTCAGCAGATAATGTGGGAAATGTTTTAAAGATAAAACACTAACAAAACGATTTTTCATTTTAATATTCTTTCCACTTATTTATTCCAAATAAGGCGAAACACTATTCCCACCCAAGGTCTCCTTAAATGACATACTCTCACCCTAAGAGTTTAAAAAGTCAAATACCCACCTTTAATCAAAGTTAAAAAGACATTTTTATCTTTTTGAATAAAAATTAAATTTTTTTTTATAAAAATGGTTATAATAAAATTTAAAATAAAATAATATTAGAATAATAATATAAATTAATAAATATTTAAAAAATAAAATCAATATTTAAAAAACAGTTACCACTGTTGATATTAATCTTATTAGATGGTCGAATTTGACTATCTCAATGGTGAAGGTGGTCAGATTTGATCATTTTTCTACCTAAAATGGTAAGAAATAGTCAATGTTAAGTATTCTGATCGTTTCTAGTCTTCTCTAATGACAGAGACGACCAAATCTGATCACCTTTGTTAGATTTTTGGAGACTAGATTTAGCTACCAATAAATCAAATGACTGTTTTTAATTACCTGATAAGGTTAACGTCGGCTACCGCTGTTGATAATGGTGACTGTTTTTTAAATATTTATTTTATTTTTTAAATATTTATTAAATTGTTATTAATTTATTGATTTTTTATTATTATTTTAATATTATTTATATTACAATTTATTTTAATATTAATATTATTGATTTTGATGGAGGGTATTTTGGTCTTTTTAAAGAGTAAAGGTGGGTACTTGGCTTTTTAAGCTTTCATGGGTGGGAGTTTGTCATTTAAGAAAACCTTGGGTGGGTACATTTTGGCCTCCAAATAATGAACTTCCTAAAAGCATGGATTTAGTGCGAAATGCTTTTAGGTAATATAATCTTATAAGCCAAAGTAATATAAAATACATATCCTTGATTTATCTTATATTTGATTGTGGGTTCTGTAGGACCTGTCACCCCGAGCACCCCTGCTGCTGAGAAACACTGTTCTTTTATTTAATAAACTGAAAATCGGGTACCCGAGACGGGAATCTTATGAAAAAAAAACCTACTGCTATACATCTGAACACATGCGAAAGCTGAAAAATAAACTGAAATATACAATGAGCCCATAATGGCCTTTTTCCATACATATACAACTGTTCTTACATTGTTCTTTACATCTGAGAACATTTACAATGTATATACAAGACCTCACAGGTCCAAAACTGAAAATACAACTGAAAACTCTGTGTGTGGGGTCCTCTCTTGCCAACCTCAGTCCACCCGCCCCTCGCCAGCAGCACACTGACCTGAAAATGAAGGAAGAAGGAAATAGATGAGTGATAAAGATCACCCAGTAAGCATTCCTTACTTCCCTCGACCCAAGCAAGCAACAAACAAGGGCATACATACCTGATCGGCCCTATTCATACATCTACGCGCTTGCGGGTGCTGAATCTGATTATCTGATTTGTTGTTTCTCATTATCAATTAATTACTGAAATGAATGTCCTGACATGGAAACTGAAATCTGAATATGCATGCATGCGAATCTCTAAATGTACCTAAAGGTACCTGTTGTGCTGATCAGGCTGATGAACACAGGGATTCGGCATCCTGGCCAAGTGGACTGAACATTCTAGCTACTGGCTAGAAAGCTGAATACTGAAATGCTGAGCAGACTGACTGGTGTCAGAAAGCTGGGTCCCACAGATGTCCCCTCGAGTTCACCCTAAACTGCAACCCATACATTGGGTTCTGAATGCTGAAAACTACTGAATTCAGATCCCTGGATCCTCTTTCAGACTATATGTTATGCTATGAATGCACATGCATTTGTTCTTGTCTGAATTCTGGATTATCTGATGATTAATAGCCCTGGGATGGATTACCAATCCTTAATAAGTTAAATTTTGAAATTCTGGGAAAATTAAGCTGACGCACGGGTGTGCTGGGAAGACGCACGGGCGTGCTGCACAAACACACGACCGTGCCGCACAAAGACACACGGGCGTGTGCCCAGACACACGGGACCGTGCGCCGGTTGTGTGTCTGGCCGTGCAAGTTACTGGAATATTGGCCATTTCACGCAAATGAAGGACACACGACCGTGTCCCTCAGGACACACGATCGTGTCCTCAGCTTTTCAGACCGTGTGCACTTTGTGCACACGGCCGTGCCTTCGCAGAGACAAGGGCACACGGGCGTGCTCTAGCGGGCACACAACCGTGCGTTTTGTCCTGCTCAGACATGGCCCGTCTGAAACTGCAGGAAACCCATCCAAAACTCAATCAAAAATCAAATTGATCAGAAATACACATCCAAGGCATTCAATATACACATATTCATCATCAATTTCATCCTTCACCCAACATCATGCATTTCACCATGATAAATCTGAGATTTCTCTCACTAACACACATATAACTGAAATAAGCATGCATTCGAGTGAAAAATCATCAAACAAGCATCATATCATCATCATGGCATCATATAAGCATACACACATGACATAATATGCTGGAAACGCCAGCAAGCGTTTCCAAACATCACCAAACAAGCTGGGAACGCAAGGAGAGAGTAAGAAACACTTACCTCTCGACATGGCTGTTGGAACTTAAACTCAAGCTAATCTCTCTGATCTCTGGCTGGAATGGGAGCTGCTGGAAGCTGAATCTCGCGTCTAGGGCTGGGAACTGCTGAACAAGAGAAGAAAGCTTGATTGAAAATCGGTGAGAAATGCAATAACTCTCCCGTCTCTCTCTTTTCTACCCACCTGCACGGGCGTGCAGGGATGATGCACGGGAGTGCACCAAGGGAAAATGAAAGAAATTCATTTCCCGCGCTTCGCATGATTAAAACCTCCCTAAAGGAATCATACGAAGGCCACACAACTCTGGAAAACTACTATCTCACCCCTGAACTCTTCTAGACCCCCAATCTATTCCTGAATTCTATTTCTAACCCCAAAACTCTACCCCTAAGGGTTATCTAGAACCTGGGATGCTACAGGTTCAACGATGATAAATTTCAAATTTTATTCTGTTTATTAGGATTAATATGATAGAAATTCTTAAACCATTAAAAATATATATAATGCATAATGAAAAAATAATATATAATAAAGGACCTATACTTTGAGTATTTTCTTGCAAATTCAAACAACAGAAATCGAACTTAATAAACAAGTACAAGCATACATATTTAAATCTTTTCACTAATTAAGACATGGATTTTCTCCACTGAGGGTTCCTGCCTGATTTAACCAGTCTTGTTTTCATGTCTACTGCAGGCGTTTGTCTTCCATATGTTGCATCTCCTTCTCTTTCACCTTCTTCAACAGCAGTCAGACTGGTCTTCAATAAAGGCATTATGCCTAGTTTCTTCCACCTGAAGAACCCCTTCTTTTTATCCAACAACTTCTCCAATTGCGCTTGCATGGAGTTGCATTGGCTTTGAAGCCTGAGCACATCTTCTCTCAGCTTTTTTATCTCCATCTGCTGAGCATTCACTTCACGTTTTGATGGGCAACGAGCTGCAGGTGGGTCGAGGCCGAGATAAGGGCTCCTGGTTCCGCTAAATGAACCACTCCATTCGAGTTGTTTGTTGAGCTTAGATTGCTCAGAGAAAAGCACTTGAATAACAGCTCGAACGGGTAAACGTTCATTCTGGGCAGCATGAAGTGATGCTTCTGGTGACAGCTTTCGGCTGTCAATTAATCTACACAGAAGCCTTCTTTCTTGCTTTGAGACTCCTGAATGTGCCTACAAGGAAATAGATAAACAAATATGAGGACATCTAAGTGAAGAGGAATCTTTTCATAGAGAAATGGACTAAGTTGGATGTTAACCCATTTGTTTGCTTTCAATTCAAGTACCAAAGCATTTTCCTTTTCCAGATGGAGAGTCTAGCTTACATTATCTTTAAGATGGTTTATAAGTGGGCAATAGAAAATCCAACCATTTCAGGTCTGGGTTTACTGCAACAAAGATAAAGGGCATCTGTGTCAATTAACATAAAACCCTGCAAGAACCCTAACCACCTAATTGGTCACTTGAAGAATCTTTTATTGATGACAACACCTCATCAACCACTACTTTGCGTCCCAAAATTGATAGTACCTCTAATTTCTTCCCTTTTCCCTGTTAACTTTGTAGATATAAAATTTACAGTCATAATTAAGACACACTGAACATTGCTCTGCACTATGTTGTGTAAGAAAATAATTGAATCGGACCATTAGAACCATTAACGATCATAATTAATGCTAAGAAAATGTTTTCACGGTCTGATAGGAAATAGAAACAATTGACAGAAGATCTTAAGAACCAGTTCTAATAAATCACAAAGCTCAACATGAAGAAAAAACTCACTTTAAGGTAAGTATCAATGGCGCGGTAGAGTCCATCGTCGGTAGCACGGGCATGGCTAGGTAGAACACTAGCGAGCTCAACAAACTCTGCTAAGCTTAAATTAGAATCCAAGGCGGCTTCAGCTAAGTAACAATCTACAAGCTTAGCAACTTTAACCAAAGCAGCTCCACTTTTAGCTCCTTCACCATCCAAGTTAATGAATCTCCTCACCAGCCTCGAAATTAACTCAACATCAAGTAATGTCCCGCAGGTGTGACTAAACGATGGTATCAAAATCTCTTTCAGTGAAGCTTGATCCAGTTGCCAGGAAATCCTCTTCTCTAACTCGTCTCTGAAGGTCGACTCAACGTTCACCATGTTAGCAGTTCGAAGAAGTCGAAGAAGAAAGTTGCATGGAAGAGAGTCCTTCTCAGAAGGTAAAATTCCCACTAAAGTTTCAACAAAAAACCTCTTCTTCATCCATGAAGCAGTGACACTTTCTGGTGATTCTTCGAAGTTGGTCGGACCCGTTTTCGTGTCGTCAGTTGACAGGTCCGGCAGCCATTTTGATGCATAGTGAGCTATGATTGAGCCAATGAGATCAGGCCGGACGCCCTTCTCTTTGATGCCGGCTATGGTCTGAACAAAGTAGTCCATGTCAAGAATGCATGCATCGTCAAACCAGCATTCCGCAAATTGGCTTGGTTTTCCTGGGAAAGTGACATAATCCGGGAGGGAAATTTTCTTCATTTTGGGGTGTTACTTGTTGACGCAGTTGTAGTACTAGAAGCAATCGAGTGGAATGTGTATAGTTCATATAGAAGCAATATAATTGAGTAAAGGGAGATTAGATTATAAGTAATAATATTATCATTTGGGGACCAAGATTTTGTTTTGAGAGGATGTGAATGAAGAGGAAGAAGGGAAAAGACAGGGAGAGTGAAGACAATTTTCTTTAAATGCGCAATATTCCATCCAATGACAGTCGATACATCGTTGTACACATTCATTCTCTGATGAACAGAAACAACGTGGCTCTATCTACACACCTCGTATGCGACGTGTTTACAATTTGAGTGTATTGTTCAAGATTTCTTCTTGATTTTCAATGAATTTTTGTATGGATTACAGTCGAGGTAAAAACCCAACCCAGATAAAGAAAAAAAAGGTTGTCCTTTATGTAGAAAGGCTAGCTAGCTAGCTGCATCTGTCGTATGTTAGCCAAATGAATGCAGGCAGCAGGGTGCGTCTTGTTGCAATTGAATTGCAGAGAGCGATGTTAGGGGTTTGTCAGGAATCATAAAAGTTTACAACTTTTAGTAAGGCCAAAGGACATTTTCCCACCCATAGTTTGAGGCGGGGACAAAGTCCCACCCGCTAAGTTTAGAAAACCCAAAGTTCCACCCGTTGACTGTTAAATCTAACAGTCAGCAGTGAGTCAAGGGGCAAATTTGTCATTTTACAGTTAAAATTTATAAAAATATAAAAAAATATTATATATATAAAAAAATATATTAAAAATTATAAAAAATTTAAAAAATTTTATAAAATTATAAAAAATATTTAAATTTTAAAAAAATAAAAAGCTAGCCACCGCAGCAGCGCCGGCGGCGGTGGCCGCAGCAAATGGCACCAGGTGGTCGTTCCGGTCACCTGGTTCCAAGGGAGGCCAGATCTGGCCTCCCGAGTCGACGGAGGAGGCCAGATCTGGCCTCCTCCGGCAAAAAAAAGGCCGAAAACGGCTGGAGATGGCCGGCTTTGGCCCCAACTGCCGTTTCCGATCAAGGTTTCGGGCGGAGGTGGCCAAATTTGGCCGCCTCCTGCAAAAGAGGAGGCGGTCAGATCTGGCCTCCTCCGTCGACTTGGGAGGCCAGATCTGGCCTCCCTTGGAACCAGGTGACTGGAACGGCCACCTGGTGCCATTTGCTGGCTTTTTATTTTTTTAAAATTTAAATATTTTTTATAATTTTATAAAAATTTTTAAATTTTTGTTATAATTTTTAATATATTTAAATATTATTTTATATTTTTATTAATAAGGGTATTTTTGTCATTTCATCAAATGGGTTAATGAATTTGGATGAAAATTGGATGAAGGATGGGAGTTTGGGCTTTTAAAAGTGAGCGGGTGGGACTTTGTCCCCGCCTCAAACTATGGGTGGGAAAATGTCCTTTGGCCTTTTAGTAATACTGTGAACGGAAACTTTTAGTAACACTGTGAATGGAGAGGGGAAAGGGGCCCTTTTGGTGGGTGAGGGTGAGGGGTAAAACAAGTTTGTTAATCAAATGATTAAAGAGGAAGATGGAGGAAAGAAACAAGGAAAGAGAGAGCACTAAATCAAAATAATGATCCCAATTTTGTATGTTCTTGCATGGTATAGCCAACACGTGAACCCTTTATTTGTTTGTTTGGTGTGCAGCATCAGCATCAACATCTGGCGGCCACTATTTACTGTATCCATGTGTCACTTTCACTCGGTCGACCCTATCAAATGGACCACACCCCACACTGTAAATCCATTCCCGGTGCTTGCCTTGCCTGTACACAACTGTAAATTGGACTTCTCCGAGATATAGGCATTAACCCACAAGACAAGCAGCCCATCACTGTCCACGAGCAACGGTTCCAACTTTGTATATATTCTTCCATGCTAATAACATACTTCCTCAGTTTCAATTTTGGACTAGACTATTCCCATGTAAACAAGTCCTAAATTCACTTTTTTAGTTTCATGCATTAATCAACCGTTCTCTCGAACATCATTTTCACAAGAATTATTTTATATATATATATTTGCCATTAACGTACATCATTTTGTTGTCATTCATACTCCTTCATTCCCTTTTTTAACAGTTAAAAAAATAAAAAACTTGACATGTCAAATAATCCTATTGTAATATATAATTTCAAAATATATATATATATATATATATATATATTTAACAAATATAATCTACAAAAACAATTGTTTAAAACTTTCCCATATAATGAAAATTTTTCAATGTATTTTGTATTTAGCGGGGATGTTACAAAATATCAATCCCTCTCTCTTGTTTAATAAACTATCAATTAACCCTCGTATAGATGAAATGACAATTAACCCCTCACATGTAGAATATCAGCTCACACTCTAATGTTTTCATTTAGAAAAGTATCATTTCAACATTTTTCATTCTTCATGATTTCAAAATGCACTTCAAACTTGTCAAACACTAAACAATAAAACACTATCATCAAATAAATAAAACTTAGAGTTAATACTCATATAATTATTTAAATATAACGAACTACACTCCTTGATTTCAAATTTTAAATTTGAAATTTGAGTGGAAGCTCGAAAATGATCATTTTAGAATTTTACAGGGTTTAATTGTGATGTTAGTTTGTATAAGGCCTTAAGCTGATGTAAAAGAAGTGACCATATTTTGGTATGATACCCTTACAGTCCCTAAAGAGTCAGTTAATTTTACATAAGACCCCTTTAATTGGGTCATTTTATTAATTATCCTAAATTAAATGGATCAACATGAAAATGCAGAACGTAAAAATAAACAGATGATCTACTTCAAATAGGACTTAAAAAAGTGGGGAGCAGACATGTTTTAGCTATTATTTCTGTAATCAGCAGGAAAAGATGGCATTCCTCTTGTGACAAGAAAGGGAAGAAGTGGTTCAAATATTGCGAGGAGTAGGAGTTTCGCTAGTGGAGTCACCTGGTGCGGGATTGAACGTTGAACCACTTGAAAGAGAACCATTTCCACTTTCATTTCCAGACACAATTGGAATCTTAACAGCAGCTCTTTCCATCTCCTTCTCAAGCTCTTCTTCCTGTCGCAGGGCGGTAAACTGAGTATCCAAAGACCTGGCTGCAGCTAACCATGCAAGAACAATCACCATAAGTATCCCTCCAAGATAAGGAGTTGAGTTTGCTAGAGACCCAAAAGTCAAGATCATAAACTGCTGAATCAGAGCTCCACCAGACTTCCCCAATGGGTTGCATACAACATCAATAGCTGCCTTTCCTTTAACCTGAAAAGAAAAAAGCACTTAATCAGCGGGGTCAACAAAAGATGGACTTCAGGACAAACTTCAGTCTACAGACATCACGCTGTTTCAAATGATTTTAGGGTTTTTTATGTTAGAACTTTAACTAACAAAGACAATTAACCTTTGAATATTGTAATTGGTGTTAAAAACAAGTACATTCAATGACAAAGAGCTCTAAAAATCTGAATATCAGGTAAGAAGTACTAACCTTGGTGTCCTCATCCAAAGGAATATAGGCCATTTCTTTGCAAGGATCAAACAAACTGTATTTAGCACTCTTGCTGAAAATGTTTTGCATGGCACCTACATACACAGCTGCAAGAAGAGGAGTCAACCCAAACTTTGCAAGAGTAGGTGCAAAGGGATCCCCGAATAATATCAGAGAAAAGAAACCAACTCCTGTGAGCAGGAGGACTGTGGGTGTGATCTTTGCAGCAGCTCCCCATCCATACTTATCAAATATAAATTGACTGAGAAGCATCATTGTAAATGTTGCTATTCCAGTTGCAGTTGAGAAGTCACCCATAAAGGATGAGTACTCATTTGGGCTTGGAAACTACAAAATTGCAGGTAACAGAATGATTACAAAGTCAAATAAATCATCAATATTTCTAAGCCCGAAATGAAGAAAGAAGAGATGGTAATAAACAAATGCAATTACCTGAGCCTTGAGCTTCGATTTCCAGGTAACCTCAACAAGATTGATACTTATACCATATGCAACCACCAAAGTAGCAAGATCCCTAATGTATCTTGAAGACACCAAGAATTTCAAGCTCTCAATTGTTCCCATCTTTGGCTTTTCCTGCAAATGGAATTCAAGATGGGAAAAAATTGATCTTACAAATCAGAGCAGTTTATAAAACCATGTGTGCACACACCTATTTTTACAAATGTGTGGTAGTGTGGGTGTGTCTATCTTAATTGATATACTTTCTTGGCATGTTATTGATATAAAAGTAAATTAACAAAACAATTTGTCCATGGATGGTTTTGATAAACATAAAGGACAATACTTGCTCACTTGAGACACTAAACTGATAGAACAAGAAGTGCAGTTTTACACTAAATATATATATATATATATAGTTTTCCTGCACAGAAAATTGAAATAGCGAGATCGTTTTTCTAAAGTTATTAAAATATAAGCAGACTCAGAAATTTAATAATTTACACAACCAAATATCAATAACAAGAAGATTTTATGAAAGCAAAATAATACCTTCTTCTTCTTACTACGGGTAGGAAGGGGAACATAAGTGTTCACCCACCAGTAGCAGGCACAGATAACAAGCCCCATCAGAACCACAATACTCATCATTCCTTTCAAGGAGATGGCCCAACCATCAACTCCAGGACCCAAATTTTTCCTCAAATTAGAAAAATACTTCACTGTTCGGCCAGAGAAAATAAGGGCAACATTGGCCCCAAGTCCAAATAGAGGGTAAAATCTTTTGGCTTCCTCAACAGTAGTTATCTGCACCAAACATAAATAGTCTTTACCTAAAACTTGTATAACCCCAACAGCCAAAGAGAAACAAGAATTAACTGATAGAAATTTCACATAACCACAAGTTAAATTCCAGAAAATTATATACAAAGCTAATGATCTCTTTACAGACAAAACAAACAAAGCAGGATCAATATCACTATAAATGCCAACAAAACAGAAACAAGAGGTATTCTATATCCACGAAATGAAAGACATCATATTGGAGGGTATTTTTTACTCTTCCATACCAAATTTAACCCCGTTGTAATAGGTGGAGGAGGCCATAAAGGATGTTATGATGGGAAAGCAAACACTGGGAGCACCTATAGTAGCAATTTTGTTGTGATAATTATTGAATCATCCATGATAAGAATATAAAAATCATGCTGACATTTTCCAACCACTTAAAGAGTAAACATATTTTCCTAAATAAATAACTGAAATTATATTTCTTGCAAATTTTGATAAGCCATCATATAACCTAAAAAGTGCATTCAAAAACATCTCATACAAGCCAAAAATAAGATGAGACATGTATAAATCAGTGGGGTACATCCTCAATTGAAATATCTCACTGATAAAGCTAACTTGCTTCCAATTCACAGCATAGATGAGAAAATTGCCCATATTTTTTCTTTTTTGCAGCCATTACTTCAGGGCTACAATTGTATACCTTAATTACTATTATCATTTACTAATCTAATGAAGAGTCAACCAAGTACATAACTAACTCTGAAAACATCACCCACCAGCACCCAAAATCTTATTAAGACAATCATAAATTTGAACTTAACCTAATCAATTCAATCATTGGCAAAGATGATCAACTGGCAGGCATTCTTCAGTGTTTAAGCAGCCTATGCAGCGGGGACAAACAATCAGATCTCTCTACCACAAAAGTTTTATCAGTACAGATAAGATGAATAAAAAAAACATGTAAAAATACATTATTCTGACACCAAAAATAAAATCAACAAAGAAAGGTGTCCATAAAATAAAAAGGGCAAACCATTATAACTGACAAACGTTCATAAGATTTTTTAATTACCTGATTTGCTAATCCCCAAAACAGAACAGAAATCACCACACTGCCCCAAAGTTCAGCCATGACATAGAACAAACAGAAACTCCAAATCCTCATAATTGCCAAGGGACCAAGAAACCTTGGACCGAGTGCGTGAAGAAGTTTATCAGCCAAAACCTGAGGGTGGATATAATTGCTAAGAGGATACAAAACAAATCCAAAAGCCCCAAAAAATGCAATAAAGGGAACAATAACAGTGTAAAACAAGGCCTTCTTAGACAGGACATTAGCCAATTTTGTGTAAAGCAACATGAACCCAATAGCCATAGGCAAGTTCACCCAAGTCTTCAAGAATGGGATAATCTCTGCACTACTTCCTTTCGCTGTCACAACCAATACATCCTTTGTATCTCTAAGGATTGTGTAATTAAACAAAATACAAAAGAACATTAACCCAAGAGGGATAATCTTCTTCAGAGTCACAAGTTCAATTCCCAAGAACTTCGGTGACTCATCCTCACCTAATAAAGGCTGCCCATCAGCTGAAGCAGCTGCCTGAGCTTTGCAAACATGCAAAGGTCTCTCCTTTGAGGCAAACAACGCTTGTGGTTTTGACACAAAGCCATAAACTTTCGAAACCCCGCTTGAAGATAACGAAAACCCCTCAAAGGGTTTCGGTTTGACAGCCAAAAGTCTCTGCTTCAACCCATTAGATGGTTGCAAAGTTCTGATTTTGGGATTCAATGGTAAAGAAAGAAGCCCTCTTGTCTGCAAAACAGCTTCCATATCTCTCACTTCTCCCTTCCCACTCTTAGCTTTTCTGAAAGAGAGATTTCTACAGAGAGATTGAAATAAAGCGGTGGCTTGGAGAAAATTCTTCTCTCAAAGGAACAATGTGCTCGGCTTTCTCTTTAATAAAAAAATATCCTTCCCACACTCAGGTAACAAGCAAAAGACCCAAAAAAAACTAATTTTGGAGAGATAAAATCTTCATCTTTAATGAAAAAACAGTAAATTTGCCGAAGGTGGATTTGTTTGTTTGTGATTTTGGTATTAAAATTTGCTAATAAGAAGACAAAGCTGGGTCGATGGAAATTATTCAACTGTGAGAAAGATAGAGTCAAGCCAAGGGCCAAGAGAAAAAGGGGGGCTTGAGATATTTTCACTTTTTTAATGGTGTGTGAAGGCTACGAAAGTAACATGTGAGACTATACTTGTGAAAGCGTGTGGCTTCTTCATTCACCGGCTGGTGGGCATTTATTTATTTATTTATATATATATATATAAATTTTTAGAAATTTGAGAATTTTTTAATATAATTTGTGTTTAAATTAAACCCACCTTATTTCAAACAATTCCAAATTATACAATCATTTTTCGGTAAGTCTTTAATTTATGTTGCTCTCCATTATGAACACGTGCTTAATCGAGAATATGGCTATCAGAAACCTAATTTCTGACATAAACAGAGAATTTCCTAACATGTTTTTAATGGTAAACATGGTACGATGACTAACTGGGCACTTCAGCTATCAGAAAGCTGATCCTAGTTGATTCTGCAAGTAGGAGTTGAAACCTTGTGTTCTGCTCCAAGTCAACGTTGGTTGGCTTAATAACCACATCCCATCACTGTCATATGGGTAACAGTTACCATTTTCCATTACTTTTCTATAATTTTGTATGGGCATTTCATGTCCTTACTAGATTTGATTAATCTTTTATTGGCATAATTGAAAGATTATTAAATAAAATTAATATTATTAAAACAATTTTTTATTTTAATGATTTGAAATTCAGATCACCACCTTAAATGATTTATGTTTTTATCATTAAGTTAAGTATTTGAAATTGATAAAATAATATTTTAAAATTAAAAAAATAATTATATTATTTCATATATCTGTCAAATCAATTTGATAATAAAATATTTTTGTATATTTTTATCATTTATATATAATAATCAAAAATAAATTATTAAGTCCAACATAAAATACCTTTATTACCATATTTTATTGGTCAATATTTGAAAAAGTCATTTTCTTGTATTAAATAGTTTTAAATATCTTTTTTTTTTTTTTCTAATTACATTAGAGTATCAGTTGTATTGATTAATACAGCATACACTATATCAAATTACCTAAACTCTTTTATAAACTTAGAAAAAAAAATAAAAACAGACAATAATAGTTGGTTGTTTAAATTCATAAATTTTTATTCAACATAAAATAAACATAATATTATCTAATACAACAACAACATCTTATTGATGTGAAATTAGATATACATTGAGAAGTATACGAAATTAGGTAAAGTCTAAGAAAATAGTAATAATGATTAGAATCAGTGAAATAAGTTTGTGTCCACTATATTGGATAATGAATAGAAATAATTATAATGAGTGTATCGAGTGTTTGGGCAAATTTTGAAGGCAAGTTGTTTTCAATGTGGCTCAACTCACTCTTAAGGCATTCAAGTGGTTACATAAATCTAGTCTTTGGGTTTGGGCATCGGTTTGCCTAACCTGTCAAAGTTAGTTATCGTTTTAATGTCTGGGAGAATTAAGAAGATAGTATCTTCATGATAGAAGTCATTTTTCACTTAGAGATGGTATGCACGGGTTGCCACTTTGGTCCTCAAATTGGGCAACTAGGGTTGTATTTCCTTTTAAGGTCAATTCAAGTATCAATGTATAATAGTATTGAGTAGTTAATATTTGGTTGACATTAAGAGATGGTATCTACTCATTGCCAATCTAGGCTTTAGGCTCATTGACCAAGGTCGTCTTGCTTATCAAAGTTAATTAAGGCATAAACACATGATGTCATTGAAAAAATGGTATCTTTTAGATAAGAAGTAGCCTTTACATATCTAGAGGTGGTATTAGCAAGTTGTCACTCTAGTCCTTAAACTTGGCAAACGAGGTTGTATTGTCCTTCAAGAATTTTTGTGTTGCCTATATTAGTTAATAAAATACTCATATCAGGCAAATATGTATTCCCTTCCACTTGTTCCCTGCTAGGTGGAGCCTTAGATTTGACTTCAAAAGCAATCTCTAGCACAACTTGTTATAAAACCTTTTTTTTTTCTTATCTGTAGGGTCATACTATCAATATAAGAGGTCTTTGAACCACTTTCATAGTTTTAGACTCTATCATTTAGATAAACTATTATTAGCCATTAGAAGACTTGACTAATGACCATGTACCCTTAAGTCCAAATATAAACCCTAAACACTACTTGCAAACTCTAAGAAAATACCTGAACACATATACAATCCCAAACCATAGATTTCAAAGTATGAAAGAACATATCCTAAAATAGCTTGTCAAATTAATGTTTAAAAAAATCAAATATTGTTGCTAAGAAGTCAAAAGCTTTGGAGTAATGTCTTAACTGTCTGAAAGCTTTGCAAACAAATAAGGGATTTTTTGAGGAACTTAATAGTGCTTAAGGTAAAGGATAAACTATATATAAGTTTAAAGTTTTTTAGAGAGTGAGAAACAATCCCAACAATTTAAGATAATTTAACAACAGTTGCCATCAGTTCAATGACATAGACATAACATGATTAACAAGACATATTTAACGATTGAATTAACTCAAGAGGCACAAGTATTATGTATGTGACACTTAAATGCCCAAATTAAGACATTATTTCATGGTATAGTACAATCTTGATCATCTATGTGTTGTTTTTTCACATAGAAAAACAAAGAGTTTTTGAAGTATTACTTGCACTTTAGAAACTAGAGGGCAATTATTATATGATTAAGATTCATCATTAGTCAAACTCATGGATTTAACACTCAAGGCCACAAGGCAACTAGCCATCAAATATAGATGAGATGTGCAATCAATAGTCAAGTACATTGTCAAAATATGAGTTCACTTAAGGCACTGAAACAAGACCTTCCTGTTCAAAAGCAGTCAGAAAAATAGGAACTAGTAGTTATTACGATTCTTATAATCTGTTTAGCATTGCATAAGAGGTTTTAATTATTACAGAAGTACTTCTTATGATATTAACAATTACAATTAAAGCGCAACTACTCTTCAATAATATCGGGAGCACATGTTTATATTTCACTTTACATATTAAGTTACATATATAATTCTAGTCTCTTATCCTATAAATTCAAGATTATACAAAGGTTAGAGGATATCAAAAGACTTTTGTGACTTTTAGTACACTTATTATAATCTTACTACTATTTTTTTTTAAATAACTAATAACATAATTATGAATATAAGCTTTTAAATTACTATTTAAATCACATTAAAAATCTCATTATGTTCATACACTCTTACAACAAATTTTATCATTAATGGGTGTACTTATTATTGGTGCTAATTTCATTCTGACATATGTAAAGAGAATAATTATATCAATTATATGATCCTAATTTGATAAAAGATGATAATTTTTTTCTGATAAACATAAAATGAAAAAGGAAGATAGTTTTATAAATACTAAAGAGATATATAACCAAATGAAGTGTTTCGTGTTATCTCTAAACAATGAGATTTTACTCACATCTTGAGTTTATTATTTTTTACTAGTCACTTATTAAGTACTGTTTACATGTGTTTAATCATTGAAATGTTTTACCACATATAAATTGATATATATATAAAGACAATTCAATATGATGTGCAAAACATGCTTATAAAAGACTAAAGCATACCTCTCCCTTTTATTATAGGCCACATATATTGTCACAATGAGAACAAAAAGGAAAATTCCAAAAGTGAGTTTTTGTGAAATGTTAGTAATAAAATCGCTTCAAGAATATCTATGACCCTAAACAATAGTTATTTTGGTAGTATTCTAATAATATAAATATATCTAACAAATTCAATATAAAGGCTCATCACAATAAGTCTTGATAAGATAACCTTCATTCTTTAAAGTTCTATGTACATATTTTAGTGATCTATTCACCTTAGTCAACAACAATGATAATCAAGAATACAAACGAAAAATAGAGGGAGTCGTATCATGTTCACCAAGAACCCATGTAGTTTGACATATGATTGAGGCATGTCAAAGTTTACAAGAATAGGATTGTTGTTCTCAAAAAAAAAAAAAAAAAAAAAATTATGTAATCACATATTGAAAGGGTAAGAATGTAATCACTTTTATATGGTTAGCTGATATTGATCATTATGTAAATTTACTTTTTAACTTGTTTATATAATAACCAATCTCTTTCAATCCTATAAAAGTGATTATCTAGCATTTTCATTCTCAAATTGTTGAGGGTGACTTTTGTTAATTTGTTGGCAATTTTTTAATGCAATTATGGGCCAAAGGACTTAGTCTCACTTATAGTTTGAGGCGGAGACAAATTCTCACTCTATAAGTTTCAAAATTTCGCTCTCACCCTCCAACCAAATTTAATATTAAAAATAATTGTATATAGTAATAATTCAGAGGCATTTTTATCCTTTTGAGATTACAATTTTATAAATTAATAAAATAAATTTTATATACATATAAAATTTTAAAAAAATTTTAAAAATTAAAACAACCAACGCCGTTCATAATGGAACCAGGTGGCCCTTTCCAACCACTGGGTTCCAGGGGAGGCCAGATTTGGCCTTCCCGTTTGGTGGAGGCGACCAGATACAGAAGTAGGAGCTGAAAACGGTTAAAAATGGTCGGTTTTGGTCCTATCAATCGTTTTCAGCCATTGTTTTAGACGAAGGTTACCAAATTTGGCCGCCTCCACCAAATGGGAAGGCCAGATCTGGTCTCCCTTGGGGTCACCTGGTTCCATTATGGGTGACCACCGTCGTCGGCACCAAAGACAATGGCTACTATTTTTCAAATTTTAAAATTTTTTCAAAATATTTTTTAATTTTTTTAAATATTTTTATATTTAAAAATTATTTTATAATTTTATAATAAATTTTATTTTTAAAAGAGTATTTTATAAAAAATATTTAAAATTTAGTTGGAGAATAAAAAATTATTTTATAATTTTATAATAAAATTTTAGAATTTTAAAATTTAAAAAGTATAAATTTGTCTCCGACTTAAACTATAGGCGGGAATAAGTCCTTTGGCCGTGCAATTATGTGATAAAACTAATATTGAAGTACTTTATGATTATTAAATAAATATTTCAAAAATAAAAGTTAAAAGTTGATACATACTTAGCAAGGAATGAAGGGGCTGAATAGAGCCAACCTTCCTGCAGAATTGTGCTGATAGCACGATTTTCAATACACAGTCTTCCACACGGAACAGGCATCGATGTTGATTCGAATATGATCTTTTATGGGCGGAGTCCCAACAAAAGCCCAGGCCATCATACATTTTGACGCTCTGATCTTATCCACACACCATATTCTCCATGGCTTCCCCGCGAACCTCCATGGATTTGATGCTATCATCTTCAGCTTTTCTGAATCCTTGATCCCTTTGCCAAACCTCTGTCGGCTAATCCAACGAGGAGACCATACAAGATATTCTCTTGGATGACAAAGAGTGGGCCGAGAAGATCTGACCCCCGTACACGTGTTGAATTCTGATTTAAAGTACATTAACATTGTTGCTCTCGCTAATCCGGCTCCGCCCATCGACTCACCGAATAAGAAGGCGGGTGAGGTAAGTCTTTCTATGGCTCACTGTAGCGCACATGCTTTAAGAATGATAAGGATGAGGTGTAACATTCTGAATACATGTAAAATTCTAAAGCTACATGTCATTTGCTTTGAAATTGCAGAGACATGAGGTGTGGATTTCAGGCCCTCCATGAAAGGTTGAGGTTGAGGTATTTCAAAGAGACAATTTTCATATTTATGAGGTGCTGTTTGGGTAAATATAATAAAATATTATTGTGTTGATTTTTTCTATTTCTTATCTAGGCAAAGACTTATTCCCACCCACAGTTTGGGCTTTCGCCGGCTCTGGTCTCTCAAACTTATAAAACTCAAAATTTCAACACTTAATTTTTTACAATCAAAAGATTTTTTTTATAATTTTAATAAAAATTTTTATAAAATAATAAAACAAATTTAATATAAATTATAATATTATTAAAAACTAAAAATATATTAAAAAATTAAAAATATATTAAAAAACTTAAAAATTTAAAAGCAATTACGATTGTCGATGTTAGCAATAGTAACCTTCGATAATAGAACTACGTAACTATTTCCGACCAACTTTTTGGTCTCTTCGTTTGGCTAGCCATTTTCACATGAAAAGTAGCAAAAAACAATTAGAAATGATCGGTTTTGGTCTCACCGACTGTTTTCAACCATGTTTTCTGATTAGGTTGTCTGCACCAAACGACGAGGTCAAATTTAACCAGGTGACCATTTTTTACTGTCTGATTCTATTATCAGCGTTCATCATCATTGAAGATGCTACTAGCGACAATGCTTATTTTTTATTTTTTAAAATTTAAATATTTTTTTGAAAATTTTTATATTTAAATATTATTTTATAATCTTATTATAAATTTTTATTTTTTAAATAATATTTTAGTCTTTCTGTCAAAAGTGTTAATGAAGTTAAATGAAATTTGGTCAAAGGATAGGACTCTGAGTTTTACAAACTTAACATATAAGACTTTAGAAAAAGATCAAACTATAGGTGGGAATAAGTCCTTTGGCCTTATTATCTATGATGATTCAATAGTTGATGGACTTTAATATTAATTAACATTGATTGATTGTTCATGTATCTGCTAATCCGAAAATTTTGATTTAAAATAGATTTAATTTTTTTGTGGACCAATTAATCCTCATACAAAAATTTAATAGTTTTTTATTAATATTTTATTATAAAAGTAAGTCGTTTATTAATCTTTTTACGTATAATCAACCTCGAAAAACAACTAATATTTAACAACCAATCTCTAATGGATTGAAATCTTCCTAGATTACTTTGTTGACTCGTACACCTTTGAGCCATAGACAACAACAAATGATATCAAAATTAATCTGATTGTCAAATTCACCTTAGGTTTTTTAAGATTATTAAAATAATTTTAATTTTGTAATAATTTTATCTTATTAAATTTTTGAATAGAATTAGCTCATTTTTTATATAACTTTCATAGTAACAATTATACCCCAAAATTAAAATAAATTAAAGATGTAAATTTCATATAATCATATTTTTAAGCGTATATTATAAAATTTAAAATTTAAAAAATGTTATTAAAAAATTTCAAAAGTTTTTTACAATTGAAAAAAATTTTGAGATTTTTTGAAAATTGTAAAATTTTGTATGCATTCAATAATTTTAAAAATGGCAACAACGTCTCTAATAAACATAACAAATTAAATTAAAAAATATAAATGTCATATAATTATATATTTGAGGGCAAATTATAATTTTTAAAATTTTAGGGATGTTAATAAAATTTTAAGATGGGTTTTTTTTAATTTGAAAAAAAGATTTGAAGTATTTTGAAAATTTTTAAAATTCTAATATTGCCCGTAATAGTTTTAAAAATG
This sequence comes from Anacardium occidentale, assembly GCA_026122585.1. Classification (NCBI taxonomy): domain Eukaryota; kingdom Viridiplantae; phylum Streptophyta; class Magnoliopsida; order Sapindales; family Anacardiaceae; genus Anacardium; species Anacardium occidentale. Next base: position 367,551 of record JAJEJH010000310.1, read on the forward strand.
ATAACTACATATAAAAACACAATAAATTAAGAATATAAATATTATCTTATAAACTATTGAGAATATTGATCTTAAATAAATTTAATACTAATTTATAACTCATAATCTTTTAAATAAAAACATTTAAGTAAAATAACGTTTCAATACTTTAATATTATTAATCAAATATAATAATTATTTATATATATTAATTTTATCAAGTACAGTATTAATTGTAACCAATAATCATTTAAATAATTTCTTAATAATATTTTATTTTTAAAAATGACAAATTACTCACCCTAAACACATTTGGAGAGTAATCTCAACATAAATTAGGATTTAGAGAGAGACACTTTAGAGAGCTTATAGAACTTGAAAAAGCATAGATTGGCAATTTTTTTTTTTCTTTTTAATGACAAAAAACTGGATTTAAATTAATATCTTTACAGAGTATTAATCACATCAGACCGTTAAACTTCAAATAAGTGTAAAGCTCTAATTATATTTTATCGATTAAAATCAAGACTTTAATCTTGAAATAATTTTTTGGTGACTTAAACTCTTGTTACGAAGTCAGCCGAGGAACCACCTTGGCTACTCATAGATTGAAAATTCTAGTATGCATTAAACACAGACTTGGATCCCTTTCCCAGTTTGTAATATTTGGTGCTTCAAATGGTCCTGCTATTGCATGAACCAAAAAGCATTCTTTCTTTGTCAAATTTTCATTTTATCCACAAGGCCATTATTAGAAAGGACAACTTCATTCAATTTTTACACAATTATTGAATGTTTTCAAGGGTCAATAAGCATGCACGAAAAAGAAGGTGTATAATGTATTATCTTGGATTGAGTGCTAAAAGACATTGTCACTACACACCCAAAAATTAACATTGAAGGTGAAAGAATCAGACCAGATTAAGAATGAAATTAAATAGATGTTATAGAAGCCATCAAAATATTCTATCAAACCGCGACCCCTAGGGTTTGGCCTAGCGGTAAGGGTTTTGGTAATCCAAAATAATGATCAGAGCTCAAGCTACAGTGAAACTAATAACCTTTAATTTATCCAATCTGTAGTTGCAAGTCTAGATGGTCACAGACTTTCGGGTTTAAACTATCCGATCGGTTATGGTTGATCGGCTGGTATGGGTAAGGGTTTCAGGGTCATAAAAAAAAGAAAAAAAATATTCTATCAAACTTTGTTTGGATCATTGGACTCATCATAAAGTTGAACTTGATTGTCATTGCAACAAATTTCATAAAAGCAAAATTTTATTCTGAAAGGTTAAGTGGTATGAAAAACCAAATCGTCACAAAAACTGTATTATAAAATAGCAACACTCACAAAAAAAAAAAAATTTATCGTCGACAAAATTTTGTTTTATCATAAAAGGAAAATCATGTTAGGATGAATAATTTTGCCTATAAATGAAAATTTACTTGTCCCAAATAACTCAGGGGTACCATATTTTAGTGAACAAGGTGGTTTTTGAGAAGGTAAAATAATGAACACCAATGTGTGACTATTGGGTGTTAAATTTATATATATATATATGATAAAATATTTATATTAAAATTTTTGTATATTGTCAAAAAGTAAAATTAATTAATTTAATTATTTCTTTAATTTGTCATACTGTCAAATAATGAAATTAAATAAATTATTACTTGGGTTGTTATTATTATACATATCTTAAAAAGCCCAATCTCATAGTTTTGGTGTAACTACACATATCTTAAAACATATCTATATAAAAGATTTCCTCCTAACAAGAATCACATGAATTATTTAGGCTTTCATGTTTCACATTTTAATGATAAGACCTTTTAAATCATGCTTCACTCAAATAAAGCATTTTTAATTTGTAATTGGCAGGGTCAATTCAGTCATATACGTTCAGATTTTGTTCTTATCTAGAAGGCTTTTCACTTCCTGTAGTCGTATTATTTTTTTTTTTTTGTAAAATTAAATTACCACTTTAGCCCTACATTGAAGAACGAAAGTTTGCTTGTATAAAAGAAGCTACTTTTTATTAGGTTCGTCTGCTATTCGTAAATGTACCTTCACCATTATATTATTACAATTTATTAACGTAGTTATGTGAATATACTATAACGGTATAGTCCCTTATAAGTATATTATGAGATTTAGGATAAAGAATAGGTTGGCTTCGGCTGCATCAATCCATTTGAGATTTTGAAGTGTATTGATAAAGGGGTCTGCAAGCTTCCGTAGCTAGCTAATATGAACTATGTTCATAATTTATTTCATGTTTTATTGTTATATAAATATTCGGGGATCCTTCGTGTAGTTGAAAATCAAGGAAATAGAGTTATCAAATAGTCTAAACTACGAGAAAAAGCCGATACAAATATATACAAGAGGATTGAAGAGTTAAAAAACTAACGAATTTCGATGGACAAAATCATTCAAAAAAGTCACAAGGCAAAAGAGACTATAAAAGAGATAGAGTAAGATATGTAAGTTAAATATCTTAAATTATTTCAAGAGAATTATAAGGGTGAAACTCTAATAAATAGAGAGAAGTTATAAGACTCGTCTTGAGGGTAAATTAGTCTTTTCATATGCATTTTGATAATCTATGAATGCGACATAAGTTAGGATTTGATAAAATATTTATTTAAGTTTTTAAGCTAATAAATAATTATACATAAAATATGTACATCCATTCATTCGATTATACGAAAAATATGCACATCTGTTCATTCGATATATTGTCAATAACAGAGGTATCGTGTAATGTTGTAATATTTCAAGTGGCACACCATCGGGCTCATCTAAAATTCCCATAATTCGTTTTTGTTAAAATTTTTGAAGACGACATGCCTGGTGCCAGTCTAAGCGATCAATCCTTTTCTTACCTGTCAGAAGAACTGTCATCAGTCTCGGAGGCTGTGGCTGTGGCTGCCAATCCAGAAAAAGGGACCACTGAGATTTTACCGTGCCGTCGGAGCAACGTGCCAGGATTTTGATTCCTCCCTGACCGGAATTTCAGACAAACTGAAAAAGAAATTCAGAATGGCAGACTGCATTTTAAAAATGATCGAAAAAACAAAAGTAGAGACAAAATTCCTAGCAATCTTCAAATTTCAATGCTTGCAAATTCTTTACCAAAATTAATTCCTATATATGAAAAAATCAATGGTTTATATAATTTTATACAAAAATAAAATAAAATTATACGAACACGATGCAGTAGATAAATGACCAAATTTTCAGATCCTCTCTCCCAGGTAAAAAGTGATCTCTGCCCCAAAAATCTTCCTCTGCTTCATTACTCAACCTTTAAAATTTTCCTTCTGCCTCACAAGAAAACCTTCCTTGGAAGAAAAATTCTCTCGGATTCCTCCATTTTCTGAAAGGGGGAATCTGTTCGGCTCAAGATTATCCACTTCGATTTGGAGAGACATCAGGGGCCCATATTGCATCACCCGCTGAGCTGCAAAGGACACGATGACTCACATTTTCTGCTTTTATGTTTCAATTTATCGCTTTTAGTCTTCCTTCTGTCTCGTACATTCATGGGTAAAGTCTCTCTTCTTTTGATTCCCTTGAACAACCATGTAAACTCACTAATTTTATGACGCAATAGGCACATGTGAATTGCCATTAATACCCTAGCTTTTGCTTCCTTTCGGTTAATCTGAAATTATCGTTTGGACCTTCTAGGTTAAGGATTCCATTCATTCTGTGTTTTTATTTGAGAAATGATTCTTAAGTCAGGAAAACAAAAATATATATTCTCGAATTTGTTCGTTTGAGAACATATATTAATATTTTAATAGGGTATCTTAATATTTATACCTTTAAAAAGGCCAAGGGACTATCTCCCACGAAATCTTCTGTGAGAAGACAAATTTTTATTATTTAATTCTAAAAAATCTGATTTTTTATCTAGTAAATTTTGTTACATAAAAGGATAAAAATGTCATTTAACATAAACTCAAAAATAAAATATTTATGTATATATTCTTCTCCATTTTCTCATTTTTGTTTTTTCTTGTCTCCCTTCTCTTTCTTTCTCTCACTTGTATTGTATTATTGTCACTTCCCTTTCTCACTCATCTCTTTTTAATACATAATCAATCTATTTTTTCCCCGTCTTTCTCTCACTCATTTTTTTTCAATTCATTAGATTTTTTTGAAAACTCAAAAAATGGATGAGTGGTCGAAAGATGACGAAAGGAGAAAGATTGACGATGGTGAGAATGAGAATGACAAGTAGTGTTGGTGGTGAAGACAATTCGAAGAGAACAATGGTCGATGATGTTGTTGCTAATTAAAATATCCGGAGAAGAAAGATAATAGTCAATGGTAGTACTATCGATAAAGATGAAGGAAATAAAAAGAGGATGAAAAACACCTAATGATAAACAATTGAAAACGAGGAGAGAAGATGGAATATAGAAAGAAGAAATAAGGAAACAATTTTTTTTATATTTATAATTATAATTATTGGAGAATAAATTGATAAATAAAATATGACTAAAGGAGTGATAAGTCAAATAAATTTTCAATTTCCACAAATATATTTTTGTAATATAAAAAAATTAAAACATGCTGATAATTAAAAGTTTTGTTAAACAATGTTTTTGTTAATATTTTAACAAATGATAAAATCTATACTAAAAGCAAATAAAATTAATAATAAAAACAAATAAAAATTAGGTTTTTCCAAACTTTAAAAAGTAAAATTTTTTCATTTTATCAATTGTCTTCCCGTGTTATATCTTAATATAATTGTGGTTGCTACCGATGGAAAATACTTTAAGAAAATAATATAAACTATTTATAAAGATAGATAAATATAAAATTCACACCCTATCGAGGATAGGTTTGGAAATGAATATTAGTCAAATGACTTACATTGTGCCAAGCCCTTTGAACATCCCACTCTTGAAAAGCATCACATATTTCATCCATATAACATTCTAATAACTGTGTTAGTATTTGTGATGTTACAGACCAGTCTTTATTTTTTAGAAGAAACTACATAGTAAATTAGGGAAAATCATCCATAGCGTTATAAAATACACTTAAAGAACTAAAAAGTTCTACAATTAAATGTCTATATCCATGAAGTTTGATGGCAACTAATTGTTCCCATTTCATAATCCTGCCCCACCTGTAAATTTTCTCTTCCAATTTTAAAGCACTCAAAATGCTCCAATCAAAACTTTTTCGTAAGGCTATGTCCATCAAATATATGTGATGGTACCTTTTCTTATGTTCCACGAAAAACCTTTTGACTAGTAAAATAATCTTAGAGGTGAGATAAATAGGATTATATAAATTTTATAACTTAAAAACGTTTTCTTAATCGCAAATCAATTTGTATATAGTAATAAAACAATCAAAACACTCAATCAAATATAATAATCAATACGCAAAAAATATAAGGCAAATTAACACAAAACAAAGAGAGAGAGAAAAAAAAAAGTTTGCACAGCCAATTTATATAGATTAGAAGCTTTGAACATAAACCTTCTACGTCATGTTCTTCAATCAATAGCCAATTAAAGTTTCCACTATCTTCAAAACTTGAAGATACAATAATTTTTTGCTCCAAGGGAATTTCACCCTTTTACAGTTTCAGTTTAAATACAAATTGGTTGTTAAAATGCCTTTAACTAGGCTAGTATACACAATTAAGAACAGGTCTCTCAAATGTATAAAGATGTAAGCTTAGGAGAGACGGAAGAGTGAGTAAACAATGAGCCAAATGTTAACTTGAATGTGTGATTGGATTCTCTAACCTTGCTCACTTCAAATGACCTCTTTTTATACTTGAAATCTTGTTGAAAATGAAAAGGAGTCGTTTCCATAAATTTCTATATGTTGGGTAGGTGGAAAAAAATTGTATTTACAATAAGTTTACTAGGTGTACAATTGTGCTCGCTACATTTATGGTCTTGATCATGCTCCCAACAATCGAGTTTAAGATTTATGTCAAGCTTACATGATTGTGGCTTATTATGCACGATCGTGCTTCATTTTGTCATGCTTATCGCTTGGAATTCTAAAAGCCTATACTGTAACAATTTGAGGGTAGAATTATCCTTTTAGGCTTGAAACTAAAGGTAAAAGTGAGATCTCTTGATAGAAAATAAATTTGAGAGGGTTCAAGGGTAAAATAGTTATTTAGAAACTATATGTGTCTTGTACATGGGTATTTCTGGAAAAATATTTCATGGCATAAAAAGAGAGGAAATCTAAGATTTCCAAGGGACATATGATTGTGTGCCTCAAGCACACAATTATGCGTTGCATATTTTAGTCATATATATGTTTTATTTTTCAATTTCGCATAGTTCCCAGCTTTTATTGTTTTTTTTCTTTGTTTCCCAATGAATCCTAAAGCAGTAGGGAGAGATCAACTAACAACTCACTAAGAAATTAGAGATCTAAACACCACTAGAGAGAGAGAGATTCAACAGTTATAGCTAGAGATAATTGTCCTCATGCCTCTTTCACTCTATTTCATAGCATGTTTCTTCTTTTAGTTGAGTTTTGATGATGTTTCTTGCTTGCTTGATTTGTGAAACATATGGCTGATGATTGAGAAACTGATTGGGTGGTTGATTCTATGAAAATGTGTTTATATGCTCGTATATATGTGTTTCATGCTTATTTGTGAGATGCAACATGATTGAGATGAGATTTTTGTTGTATATGTGGATGTTTGTTGAGGTCTTGATGATTGATTGAAGTTTGGAAACATTTGAATGGAAAATAGTTAGGATTTTGGGTTTACATATGGGAGAATCCAGAGATTGAATTGAGTACACGACCATGTACCTATAGGTACACACCTGTGTGGCCTTATTTTGACATTAACACAATTTTGCATGGTAGTCATGTGCACCTGAAAAGCCTAGCCACATGCCCGTTTGACTGAGCACACAACCGTGTGCCCATTCCAAATTCCACATGCTCATATAAGAAAGACATAGAAGTATTGTATATGCAGCTACACACCTGTGCAAGTGTGGGACACGACCTTATGCCTTGATGCACGTCCATGCGTCTCACACCACACGCCCATGTGACCAGCCAAAATTTTTATGACAAAATTTTAAAAGCTAGCATAGTCGAAAGCACAATTGACTGACAGTCTCATGTGTTTTCCTACACGTTCGTGTGTCAAGTAACACATGCTTGTGTACCTTAAAAAAAGCACATAACATCCTTAAAAGCAAACTTAAGCTACTTTTAAGCATACAAACTTAATAATATAAAGATAAAATAACATATCATGCATGATTAGTAGTATAGAGTATGACATATCATACCAGAGTTTTCAAAAACGAATCCAACAATCTAATAGCATCTTTTAAAAGTATAAATATATGATATTTCATACATTAGTTAAAGGTGAATACAAAGAGACACCTGTGAGTTCACACATGTACTAGAGAGGGAAACCAGCATCTGTTAAAGAGGACATGGTTATTGACCAAACTTGTTAAAAAGAATGCTAGTTATTTATTAGTATATTTTTGTATGATTGAACTCATATGGTCAGGGTGTTGAATCTCTGTATTCATCAATCTGACCAGCATAACAATTACTTTCAGATACAATATTTTCTGATTCAGTTTTTTAGTATATAATATATGCATATATTCAAGATTTTTAAATCATAATTTTTATTTTAGAAAGAGTTCTCGGAAAACAAACCTAAGGATAAGTTTTATGACTATTCAACATACACATGATATAAGCATATGTATATCATGTCATGTATAGCATTTCATGAGAAACAAAACAGATAAAGATAAAGATAAAAATTCTCACAAAAAATTGAAACTTCCCTGAGATAAAGAATAAAGAAAACAGTAAAGTAGAAAACAACGTAATAAGTCACGAAATAAAACTAAACTTAGAACCTACTTGTGTTAAAGATAGAAAACATTTGCTAAGTGATTTTATCACTCACCTCTCTTCCTTGTTTCCTTCTTGCAGGTTAATGATCCTTATGGCTAAGCTGGAGGTGATAAAGCTATAAGCTTTGGGATACGAGTTGGCAGCAGATAGTATGTTATTGGCTTGTATGTTTTTGTTCAGTTCTTACTCATGCATATGTGAGTATTGTACTATAAATACATATTGCGTGAATAAAATATTTTATTGATGAGAGACCTAGGGAATTTTAATGCATGATCAATGTTTTTCTTGTTATTATCCTTAGTAATTTATATTCACAGCTTTCGCATGAAAGTTTTCTAATTCAGCAATAGTTTTCTAATTCAACAATAGTTTTTACTATAAAAATTTCTGCTACAGGTTTGGTATTAATATAATAAGTATTACTAATAGTAGTATACAATGACTTGTGGCGGTGGTCACTACAATGTTTGGTATGAGAGCATGCTTGAGCTATATTTTTAGAGAAATATATTTTTACATGCATTGTTTTCTATAAATTGCATGAGCCAGAGCCAGCGTATTCCAACAACCATTACTTGTGTCCTCTCAGCGTAAGTATTATAGTGTAAGTTTCAATTTTATGTTAGATATTAACCCCTCTGTGTTATGATTCTCTAGATAGGAGATCTCATCTTCCTAGGTTCATATGTGATGAGAGTAGTACTTCTATAAGACTCATGAGTACCAGTGATGGTAGGAGGTCTCAACATTCGTAAGTATCTCTCAGACCTGAAGATGTTAGAGTAATAGTCATAGAAGTTTTAGGATAAGAATTACAACACGCAGAGATGACAAAGACCCAAGTGCCTATCAAAAACGAGACCCATCAGGGTAATGATAGAGATTATTACGAGCAGAGGACAGAAAGTTACTAGATACCAAAGTTTGAATTTTAGAGAGGTCAGAATTCTAGTACTAAGACAACATGTACAAGAAGTTCAAAAAGGTTTCATCCAATATACAGTTTACCTGAGACTCATCAACCACCCAAGTACCCTACAGCAATATAAGACTGGATTGAGACAGTTGTAAGTGTTATGGGGTTGTTTTCCATGATAAACATAAAAAAGGTGAGGTATGTCATTAATATGCTCCGAAGTGATGCGAGGATATGGTAAAACCTCACGAAGATGTCAATTGATGAGGAGAGCTTGACATAAGATGAATTCAAGAGATTGTTTGATGACGAGTACCGTAGTATAAACATGGTACATGTCAGAGCCTAGGAGTTTATTAAATTAACTTAGGGGACCAGCTCATAAAAGATTATGCCACAAGATTCAATTCTCTAATAGGGTTTGTCCCTAACATGACAGCTTTAGAGTTGATTAGAGTACAAAAGTTTATTTATATATTACACCTTGTCATTACCAGAGATGTGATGACAAGTAAATTAGTCATTTAAACACATTAATCATTTAAACATATTTTTATCATCATCAAAATATTAAGGGCTCAACATTTCATATCTCCAAACATTACACCGCATAGACCATTTAGATCTTCTACAATGGGTTGTTGCTGATGGCATTTTCCTCCATCAAGGTTTGCACTAACTTTTAGACATGCATAAGAAACTTTTTCATTAGCAAGTTGGTTGATTACTTTCTTATTAACCTCAGCATGGTGATTCTCTTCCACATCTTCTTCAAATTCTTGTGCCTTATAATCATCATATTGTACACATACTTCATGCAAAATGAAAAAATCATGCTCATCCTCAGAATCACTGATATTTGATGTAAAATATCTTCACAAGTGACAGAATCCATTGCTCAATTGTTTCATATTGTTTTCTATTGGGTTTGTTATGCATCATTGGAGTTCAAAGACGTGCATGTTTCTAGGTTGTAGTTTTTTTAATTTATAAGCTAGTACACAAATGTACAGACCTTTCGAATCGTTAATACAATTTGCACAAATGGCATAAACGGTATCGATCTTTCTTTTCCAACTATAGCGACCAAGAAACGTGCATCCTGATTTTTTGATTCACCATTATGGTTTGCACAAATGGTATTTTTTAATGTTGGATTCAAATCAAATATATTTAAGCTCATTTTTTAGTTTGGTTTAAATAAGCACAAAATGAACTACTCAAATTCGAATCCAAATATGAATTTAAACTATATATTGAAAGTTTATTAAAATAAATTTGAATACGAATCATATGAATTAAACACGAATATAAACTCTAACTCAAATTTAAAAGTTATTAATTATATTTTTAAAAAAATGATAAATACGTTTATTTTTTTAATAAAATCATAATAAATATGTTTGTATTTTTGATAAATTATGATAAATAAATTTTATTATAATAATAAATCAAATACGAATCAAACTTTAAAATTCAAATTTTATTATATAAAAATTTAATAAATATAAATCAAATTTATCAACAACCATACTAAATATAAATATCAACTTATTTCTATTTAGTTAAATTCAAATAGGAAACGCGCATGCTATTGTACCATGAGAAAAAGTTAAAAAGGTGTAACTCCACTTCATTATTTAAGCGTTCAGAAGTCAGAACCGCAGGGCCGTTTTTTCTTTTTCATTTATTACTGCGGTTTAAAAATCGTGACGCGGACGTTTTCTCTCGTTTATTACTGTTGTGTCAAAATCACGACATACGGTACAAATTAGGCATTTTGTTCCATCGAATGGAACGTTTCGGTCGGACGGTATTCCGCCTTTGCGTCCACGACAAATCACAACTCCCAAAACCGTACGATTTAGTATTGACGACGGATTTCAACCGTTGCTTTTTGACCTTTAAACACTCCGGGACCCACCCGAATCACTCTCCGTATTTAATATTACATAAAAACAAATTTAATTTATTTATAATTAAAAAATAATTATACCATTTAATATTATATTTATATAAACATATTATATATATAATTTTATTTTTTAAAATTTTTAACATATTGTGTGATATGTTTTTTATATTAACTTTTTTTTTTTCATGTATTTAAACTTTAAATACATGATGCCAAAAACGGCCAATAATTGTGGCAACAATTGAGATTCCTAGCATTATTGTTTGACTACGGAGCCCAACGGTGCACACTCGTGAACAAATTTCTTTTATTTATGAAAATTGCTCGATTTAGCCACGTATTTAGTCAAAATTAAAATACAAAGCCACGATCACAATTTTTATATAGGTCAAAAGCTTAATATTTGAAAATATTTTTCAAATTAATCACACATTTAATTATTTTCAGTTAAATTGAGATTAAATATTAATTGATATTGTTTATTTCTGATAAAATTCGGTTATTTTATTTAATAATATTAGATTATGGCATCAAATATTGTGAGGTTTATTATTATTATGATTTATTATGATATTTTTTATGTATATTTTGTGATTATAATTCATAATTATTGTGATGCAAACACGTGTAAATGCTACAGAGATTGAAGGTACATGTGTGTGACCGTTGCTAATTGCACCCGAGGAATAAGTACAAAGAGGCATGCGTGGCGAGCACCCGCAGGACAGGCTGGATAAATGATAGGGACCACTTCCACTCCAAAGAACAAGAGCCAGTTAAGGAGCGATGGTCACGTGACCCGTTGGGTGTGGGGGCGAGTTTTAGATTTCTGGTCCCGACCCCCGGTCCCTCATTCTAATGCCTCTGTCTTAACGGTCCTTCACGTTTTGATTAGCCGAACGGTAGTTGCCACTAGAACTTGCATCGTCCATTTATTAAATTTATTAGTCAAATTTATTCCTTTTTATAAAATTTTATCTTTACTTGAGTTAAATTACAGTTTATTTCTTAAAAATTTTTAATATTAACCTTATATATAATTTCTCAATGTCTCTATTTTTATTATTAATTCGATTTGAATCCATTAAATCCCGCTTAAATTTGATATTTCTTGTTCAGATCTATCACCACCAAGCTTTTTTTTTTTTTTTGGTTGAATTTTATTACAAAAATTATAATTTTTTCTTTTAATTGTGGATTGTCTCAAGCACTATTGCTAACCATTCTGTATAGGCATATTGATGTCATTCACCACTCATTTCTAACTCTTCTCACTAGCTTTTGTAATGTTTTTAGCCATCACCATCGTGTCATGCACCTTCAACGTTGCTCATCTCCGTTTTCTCGTTGGTTCAATCAAGCCGCTGAGTATTAGAGATAAGCTATCGTGCTTACTTTTGATAATTATATTGAAGTGCATAATTGGTTGAAGATCACGAGGCGTTTCGAACAAGTTTATCATTGCATCTCTTCGCTTTTACCTAAAAAATCCATGGCCCCACTCCTTTGCATTACTATCGAAACACCAGAGCATCACCTTTTTTGTGAGACCACATCTTACACCATGCATTATGCACACCATTGCCATGTGCCTTCTACGTCACACCTCCACTGACGTTGACCTATCCATCAACACCTAGTAAGGGCAGATTCGAGCTTGACTCATCTTAGAATAGGTTAGCTCAAGCTTACTTTCAAGCTTAACGATCTCGTCTCAAAGTAGTTTGAGCTTGACTCAGTTTGAGAAAAGTTAAACGTAAGTTCAACTACAAATATTGTGTTAAGCTTAAGCTAAACTTAGCTCGACACTATTGCCAAGTTAAAATTGGCCAAATCAATATCGTTTTAAGTGATTAAGACTTATTTTTTTTAAGCTCACAACCTTGGCTAGACAAATACCCTTAGGCCTGAGTTTAAGCATGGCAATACAAAATCTTTAACTTCAGCTCTTGCCAATTGAGCTTAAGCCAACTCAATTTAAATCCATTAGTAACACCCACAATGCTTACCATTAATCAACATTACTCTACATCTAAATTTGCTTTTCATTATAGTTTGGATTTAATGATGAAGTTTAAGGCTGTGCGCTATTGGTATTTGTTTATTATGACTTAGTCTCTCAAATTGTTTGGTTTGGCACTATTGGTTTGAAGAATAAGCTTTGATTTGATTTTTTTTTTTTTCGGTTGCTCACTAGGTGTTTTTTAAAACGTCTAATTGGATATTTGCTTGATCATGCAACTACCAACTAACGATTCCTTACCCTTGGCCTAATTTTCCAAGTAAGATGTTAGGGCTCAAGGTTGGTGAGTGTAACATGGGCTTGGGTAGGTATGGTGTATGGGAAGATGTTGGACATAATGGGTGAGTATGCGTGGTAGTTGATTTCAATGATTTACTATTGAGAATTAAGGGCGTTTTAGCCATGAGATATGTTAGATCAACTCAAAGGTGGCAACATCAAAGAAAGAACCACGCCAATCTGACACCAACTAGTTGGGAGTTGGAGTAGCTTTCTTGATAAGTCTAAGTCATTCCACCCTTTGGAATTTCAGTTTTCACTATAATTAATTTTATAGCATAACTCTCCCTCTAATTAGGGTTAAATTTAAATGGAATCAAATGCAAGTTGAAACGAACTCCCAAGCTTGGCTCGACTTATAAGGAGTTAAGTTTGACTTCGAGAATGAGTTAACTTTTGGCACGCTTGGTTGATACGAGTTCTAGTTTGAGACTTGACAAACCGTATTAAGCCTCTTAACAAATCCCCTAATAAGTATCTTAATAAGATTCATAACAAGCTTCTTAATTTGGTCATTAACGAGTTTCTTAATGAATTTTTTAACAAGCTTGTTAACATAGACTACCAAAATAATATCAATATAATATGCATTTATTAAAATAATATCGTTTTAATCAATTAAAATCAAAATTTTCAAACTCACAAACTTAACAAATCGAATACCCCTCAAGTTTGAGCTTAAGCTCAAGTTTAAAAATATTAAATTATAAGTTTAAGTTCGTTTGGGCAAAATTTGTTCAAACTGAGTTTGAACAAATTTAGTTCAAATCCAGTCTTAATTCTAATTATACATTACAAGTCTTATTTTACTTTCTTTAAGCGCCCACTAAATTTTTGTTTAGCGCTAATATATGCATGATAACATAATAATTTAGAATTAAAAGATTAAGTTCAAAGTTAGGGTTAGGTTAATGCTTTAAAATAATAATAATAAAAAAATTTGCATCCATATCATGCACTGTTAAAGGAATCTTGACTTTCAGATTACAGTTATCTCCTAGAATAGGAAATTGTATATAGACTTTATTTAAAATGCTCCAAAACTTGTAAAAAAATTAAATAAAGCATTACAAAGGGTAATTAAATTAAATTACTATTTTGTCACCAAAATCACATCCTTGCTCGCCTAATATTGTAATTTCATTAAATTATTCTACGGCATAATCTCCAAACAAACAGGCTTGCTAAAAACAGTGACGCAGCAAGGGCATAATAGTCAAATATGAAAAGTGATGTACTCTTTTCACATCATAACCAGGGTCATTTCGTCCATGCAGAAAAAGCTGCCAGATACGCTGCAGGCCGGAATCAAAATTATTCTTCAGTATTTTCCTCTAATTTAATTAATAATTAAAATTTTAATAAAACTGAAATTTGAAAATATAAAAGCCAGTACACAAAGAACAGAAGAAAATAGAAGGGAAGAGAAGAGAAGAGAAGGAGAAACACAGAGAAATTCAAAATTTCAAAACTTGTACAGGGAAATCGCTTCTTTCTAGCGTTACTGATCGTCTTGGAACCCTAGCTACGCTGTCGGGTTGTTTACCTTCTTAACTCCATTTCTGGCAACTTTGAGTGAACAAGAATCAAATTACCGTGGTACCCCTTCCTCGCCGGAGATTTACGAGAAATGGCCAATGAACCGCCGCGAAAGCGAAGCTTCGCATTCAAATTTGCTAGGGTTTCAAGTCCGACATAAACGAGAGTATTGATTTTTTATTATTATTTTGGCTTGTATATTCCTATTTTGTGTTTGTCAAGTATCTTGTTTACTACGATGGCGTCAAAAGGATTGCTGGTGTTGGAGAAACTGCGGCGGATTGTTCGGACTGTGTTCTTTATGGTGGCGATGGTGGCATCACTGATGGTATCTTCGTTGCCGGTTGTGGTGGCGGTTGGCGACGTGTTGGTACCGTGCGTTCTGATATCGAGCTTCACGTGTGTGAATTGTTATGGATTTAAGGAACATTTGTATAGATATGATTTCAAGAGTTCGTTGACGGATATTCCTCTCGTTTCGATCGTCAGATCTCTTACCATTATATGTATGTGTGAATATGATCATCGTTATTTAACGGATCAGTTTAAATTTTCTTTCCTTTGTATTGGATGTTCATCTCTTTGTCTTTGATCTTAATTTTTTCTGAGTTAATGTTTCTATGCTGAGAAATTGGAGTAAAAATTTAGAATCTGAGTTTGCTGCAAGGAAACGAGGGATTTAGTTAAAGTGAGAGAAAGTTGTAGTTATACTTATTTGAGCTTTTATCAGATTTACGTTTTACTTAGACTTGTGTTTTTGACGTGATGTTTGGTTGCCGAGAAAGTGTAGGGAGGTCGGAAAATGAAATTTTGTTTAAGTTTATTTATTTTTCTCCGTTCATTTTTCCTGGAAAAAGAAAATAAATTTAGTTAAAAGTTTCGTTATCTATGATGATTCTTCATTTTTTTTAAGTATGTATTAAGATTTTAAACTTTATGTTTAATTGATGAGAACGGTTGGATGTAGAATAGAAAAATTGCTAGAAAATGAAGGAATAATTGATCACCTATCTGGCTCACTTGAGTGAAGTAATCATTTTCAATTTTCTTTATGGGTGCCAGGAAATGATAATTGTAAAAATAAAGTCATTTTCATGAGTGCAGTTAAGATGAGTTTTAGTTTTTGATTTCCATAAATAAAAAAGTGACCTTACTTGTTCTCTTCTCCTTCATTGAAATCCTCTTGAAATCAGTTAAGATGCAAATTAAAAGTATATTGTATTTTAATTGATTATATACAGACAATCTATTTGGCTGTTGATGGTTTTGTTATTGCAGGTGTATATTCAATGTGCGATGCCCCAGCTCTCTCACATGGTCCTTACCTTGGAACTGTGACACTCTGCTCTTTTGTTTCAATTCTTCTTCTCTCGTTAAAGGCTTGTCTATTTACTGTGAATTCTCAGCTTGAGGCTGAAGCTTCGTCTTCCCTTTCAAGGCAAAGATTGCATTTGAAGAAGTCATGGGGAATGCCTGTCTTGTTTCTTTCATCTGTAGTTTTTGCCCTAGGCCACACTGTTGTAGCTTACAGAACAAGTTGCAGAGCACGGAGGAAACTCCTGTTTCATCGTGTTGATCCAGAAGCAGTAAGTTTGTATTAGTTTCAAGTATTTGTTTACCATTCTGTATGTACATTAGGATAATCAGGTTAAATCTTCAATTCTGCAAGTAATTAGTTGTCTTGTAACCAGTGTCATATGGTTGAAACAGCCGACACATAAAACTCTCTCACTTTTGGTCCTTGTACTCCTGATAAATTTCAGGTTCTTTCATGCAAAAATGTTTTCTCTGGCTTCCAGAAAGTTCCAAAATCTCCCACTCCCTCTGCTGGGAAAACCCCAAAGAGTGATAGTGAGATGAGGCGAAAGCCATTAGGAACAGTTCATGATGAGGAGGAACTTCCAATCAGATTACTTGCCGACATTGACAGCTTATTTCTTACATGCCAAGGCATTACTATGCATTACAAGCTCTGCTTGCCTGGTTCACTTACTCGTACTTTATCATCAGCCAGCTTTCATGAACCCAGTTCAAGTTGTATCACTCCACAAATGTCTTTGGGAAGGCTAAAGATTGAAAGCCAAACCTTTAGTGTGTTATCAAAAGCGCAATATTACCATCATCTTCACAGGAGCTACAGCAATCAGTTTCACAGCTCTTCTCTCTATGATCCATTATTGGATGATTCTGCAACTTCTTCTGTTCTTTCTGAAGATATACCTGTTCTGAGCCTAGATGATACAGCTGAGGAAGAAATGAATTTGGGGTCTCTAGAGCAAGATTTGGAGGGAAATGGTCAGGTTGGTATTGTTTTAGTACACGGGTTTGGAGGAGGAGTATTTTCATGGAGGCATGTCATGGGAGTGCTCGCTAGGCAAATTGGTTGTACAGTTGCTGCATTCGATCGGCCTGGTTGGGGATTAACGTCTAGGCCTTGTCAGAAAGATTGGGAGGAAAAGGAATTGCCTAATCCTTACAAGCTTGAAACTCAGGTAACTTTCTTTTGTGGAATTTAATGTTATTTGGTTTGTTTTCTATAAGATGTAGTGTTGAGAATGGAAAGATGGATTTGGATGTCCTTTAAAAATTTTGTTCTGGTAGCATAGATAAATTAGAAGGAGTAGAGGGGAATGATGAAACTAATAGGCCCCAAAATATAGCTCTCTGCATTTTACATTGTTCTCTTTATGGTTAGATCTAGTATCTCAGTTTATGACATTTATGTTGTTAGTCATTGCTAGATAGCTGCAGCTTGCTGCAGAATAAGCATTAGTGGTGTTTCATCCTATACCAATCTTAAATACCTGACATTTTTGTGGATACTGTGACCTGATTTCTTCTTTTTAAAGCCTTTGCATGGTTACTGTTCATTTAATTGAAATTCATCACGTAATTAAATCTGAATTTCATTCTTTCAATATTTTCAGGTTGACTTACTTCTTTCTTTCTGCTCTGAGATGGGGTTTTCTTCAGTGGTGCTTGTTGGCCATGATGATGGGGGTTTGCTTTCTTTAAAAGCTGCACAAAGAGTCCAATTATCGAATTCGTTCAATGTAAGTTCTTGTGGTTTTCTTCAGCCAACAACACAATGTCTTGCACTTGAATGAAGTTACATAGCTTAACTTTACGATATTTAATTAGAAATATGTGCAAAATCTGATGCTGGGACAAACTGATTTGCTGTTTATATTTAACATTATGCTTGTTGAGTGAATGTTCTGGTATAATTGAGAACTAGAATTGATATATTATATAGGTTTGAAACATTGCTTTTGCTTTTGATGTCCATTATATGATCTCGTGCTCTTTTGTCCGTTTAAATATTATCTCTCATGTCTTATGCAGCCGTTAATGACCTTTAAGTTCATGATGCCTTCTGCATTTGGCACACTGCAGCATGTATCCATAGGTGTTTAGAGAGACTAACCAACCATTTGGTGGCTGTAATAAGTATTGATAGTTAAAAGCACAAATATTCAGTGTCTTCCTGTCAAAATATGTTTGATCATGTTTGATCGTTCCTTTCATCTGCTTTACAAGCTAGCATTCTGAAGTCTGGGTGATATTAATTAATTAACTCTTGGCCTTGGACTTGTATGATTGGTTAACACATCCTATAATATGTCACTTCATTTTTGCAAGATGTTCAGTTTTCCCTGTGTTTTTTTATCTAATTTGTTTTACATTATTTAGGTTGAAATTCAAGGAGTGGTATTACTAAATGCCAGCTTGTCCAGAGAAGTGGTTCCAGGCTTTGCTAGGATACTCATGCGCATTGCACTTGGGAAAAAGCACTTGATTCGTCCTTTACTGCGAACAGAAATTACTCAAGTGGTCAATAGGCGTGCATGGTATGATGCTACCAAGTTAACAACAGAAGTGTTAAGCCTCTATAAGGTATATTTGAAACTATATTGCATTCAAAATTACTGTTGTGTATTATTTTCCTTTCAGTGTTATCAGATCCTTGGCTTACCTTATTGGAACTCAGTCATAAGTTGTGCTCAAACCCTAGCTCTCTAAGATACCCTAATCCTTTTGGTGAAGGGGTACCAACTAGTGCATGGTCCATTCACTTTACTTTCTTTCATTGATAACAAATCCCAAGTTTTTTTTTGTTGGAAAAAGTAGGAGGTCAAATATTTCGTTTTGTCCATTTCTACTTGCATTTCACAGTATCCTTTATGTCCAGAGTTCAAATGACTACTAAACAGCCTTTCAAACCTTCAGTAAAGATTAATTGTCAAATTGTACACCATTTGGCAGCATGAATAACTTCTATATGTTGTAGGGTTGTTGCAATGACTATCATCTAGACTGCAGCCAATGAATGGTATTAAACCATACAAGCTAGTAGTGAATATGTAAGGTTGTTTCCATTCAAGTCTCATCTAGAATGCAGCCAGTAATTGATATTAAGCCATGCAAACTATTAATAGATAATCTTACAACTTTAAAACCCAAAACTACATGATTTCCAGAATATTATTAGATTTGAAACTGGCACACTATCATGCGTGGCAGAGTTGATCTTCTTTTTTTAAGGCCATGATAGTCTGGAGGGAGTATGTGGGAGGTGTCCAAAATTTTCGTTTGTTTGCCTGAATTTCTTCCTGTTCATCTATTAAAATGGCTGTTGAGTACAGGACGGCTGCCTATCCTTATTTTCCTGTTGTTTTTGGGGTGACGGTGAGAATTTTGGTCAAGAATGGAATAAGTGAATTTTCTTGTCAGTAGCTTAAAATTTCAACCTGCTAATCACCTCATCCGTTTGCTGTTCATAAATTCAATCAGGCCCCACTTTGTGTAGAAGGCTGGGATGAAGCACTTCATGAGATAGGTAGACTGTCATATGAGACTGTCCTCTCGCCCCAAAGTGCAGCATCATTGCTAAAGGCAGTTGAAGATTTGCCGGTCTTGGTTATTTCTGGTGCTGAAGATGCATTGGTGTCCATTAAATCTTCTCAGGCTATGGCTTCAAAACTTGTAAATTCTGTGAGTACCTCTCTCTTTTCTCTGTTTTTTACCTTTATAAAATGCTTCTCTTGGATTCAATCAAACTGTGTAATTAAATGTTACTGATCGAGATAAATTAAGACTGCCAGTTATTTGACTCTGCATTTTTATCATTGAATCTGATGTTGCTGTGGTTCTTGGCTTGCAGAGGCTGGTTGCCATATCGGGATGTGGTCATCTTCCACATGAGGAGTGCCCCAAGGCTTTACTTGCAGCTATGACACCGTTTATAAGCAGACTCTTATTTAAGGCAGGCTCATAAAACCGGTAGGGATACTTTAGCATATTACAAATTGTTTTGTATCTGCTGTAGGTTTTTTTTTTTTTTTTCCCCAAGCAATTTAACCGAAGGGAGAGAAAATAACGCCATCTCTCCTTTTGGGTATTTTTGATGTGTTAGTTTGGAGCCTTTGCCCCGACCCTAAATCTCCGGGGTTTTAAAGCTCGCTCACTTGTTTTTTTTTTTTTTGGTTCTTTTTCATCCATTGTCCGAGTAAAATTCTATCTAATGCTTGTTCCAAGTAATCAAATACCATTTTCCACTGAAGGGAGTGGGAAACAGCAAACACTTAGATGCCGGTTGGAATAATTATATGTGGAGAGAGACAAATCAATATGGAGTTTTTCTAATGTTTTGTTTGTTCTACACTAGATCCCTATCAGGGACGGAGTATGCACAATCCAAAGATGCTAAATTCTACTGAATTGCCCAACTTAATCGGGTTTCTTTTTCGGTAAAAATATGGTCAAATGTTTATTATGATCAACTAAATAGTACTCTTTCTTTTCCATGTTTTGGTTCCCGTCCCATGTGATGCCAACTAATTGATGATAATGAGTCTCAATGTACTTCCATTTTTAAGAAACTATCGATCTTATCTTAATATTTTAAGATATGGTTTAAATGGAATTTAGTATCCATACAAATTTGCATGATATTTATGTCACGTTTATGGCACCAAAAACTGCGACAGTATCTTTACGAATCAACTTTCTTTGTGCAAAAGAAGGCTGTGATGTGCCCCCTGGTTCCAGAATTATGAATACAAAGTATATTTTTACAATATTTCTATTTTTTATTCTAATATAAATTAACCTGACTAATTTATTAATTAATTAAAATTAATCAATTTAGAAAGGGTTATGATATAATCAAATAATAAACATTATATGATGTAATCAAGAAAATGAGACTTGACGAATTTGCTCTAATATATAAAATATGTTTGACCATGGTTGAACTCATTCAAAATTCTGTCCACCAACAAAAACTTCGTCAACAAACGAGCTGTGATCATTTTTTTTTAACTATAATTCATTCAACCTCTTTTAGAAATTTTGTTTATAATGAGTTCAAAGCTTGTATGAACTGTTTTAATCACTTAATTTATTTTTTTTTAATTGTTGTGTTATTTTGAAATTTTAGTTTGCGTTTGCATTTCAGTTTAAGGTTTAGAATTTTCCTTTTTTATTGATCACTTGTTTTTTTTATTGATCATGAGTTGAAATCGATGTTTAGTTAATTGAAAAATGTTCTAGGGACGTCTAAGGATTGAAATTCAAAATTTGGTTAAAAAATGTTTGATTTCTTATTGGTAAGCATGGAATTACCACGCCTTTTGAACAAATCATGTTTATCTATAGGGTTGGATTTGAGTCAAACCGAATATAAACGTGCACATGTTCGTATTTGAGCTCGTTTTGTATAGTTCGGATTTGTATTTATGTTTACCAAATTTTTTTAATTATAAAGTTCAGATTCATGTTTGGTTTGTATAACTCAGTTCGTATTCGATTTATATTCATATTTGTATTTATGTTTGATTCATATAATTCGTATTTATATTTATTAAAAATTATAATTAATATAAATAATTAAAAAAATATAATTAAAAAAGTTTTAATTTAAGTTCGAATTCGTATTCGTGTTTGATTTATATATTTTGTGTTTGATCTCATATTTGTTGATTTTTTAAATTATGGCTCAGATTTGGGTTTGACCTATTTATTTCAAGTTTATTTGAATTAAACTTAAAAATGAATTTAAAAATATTCGATTGGAACATAACTCTATATAAATTATTTATCAAATGGGGTTAAATCTAATTTTTTAATAGGTGTTTTTGATAATTACTATTCGATAATAGATATTTAGAAATGTCGCTTTGATTTTTTACAAGATGTTGTATTTATAGAGGATAAGGGTAGTCTTTGATAGGCATATTGCCTAACATGACTAATGTAATATTTATATTTTTCACACAAATGATAAATGAAATTCTTTAGATTTTTTTTGGGTTAATTTTTTTATTATAAAATTTGGTTAATATTAATTTATTTTTGGCCAAAGGATTTGTTCCCACCCATAGTTTGCTCCTATGACAAATTCTCACCCTCTAATATTTAAAAACCTAAACACCTATCTTTCGTCCAATTTTCATTCAATTATATTAACAAAGTTTGTGAAATGACAAAAATATCCTTATTAAAAAAATTATAATAAAATTATAAAATAATATTTAAATACATTAAATATTTAAAAAATTAAACCCAACCATCGTCACCGTTCAATGACGGTGGTCACCGTTAATGAAACCAGATGGATATTCTGATCACCTGGTTCTAAGGGAGGCCAAATCTGGCCTCCCTATGCGACGAAGGTGGCCAAATTTGGCTACCTCCTGTTTTGGTGGAGGCGGCTAAATCTGACCACCTCCGTTAGAAAACATGGCCAGAAACGGTTATTAGGGCCAAAACCAGTTGTTTTTTGGTCATTTTCGACTGTTTTTACTGGCAAATGTGGCCAGATCTGGCCTCCCTTAGAACCAAATGACCGTTTTGGCTACCTGATTCTATTAGCAACGGCCACTGCCACTGGCACGGCAGTGGCACATGGGTTTTAATTTTTTAAATTTAAATATTTTTAAAATTTTTTAATATATTTATATATATTTAAATATTATTTTATAATTTTAACTCTGAAATAACAAATTTGCCCTTTGACTATTAGTGTTTCTACTGTTGAAGTTATATTTAACCATTGACTTTAGTCAATAGATAAGATTTTGAGTTTTTAAATGTGAATGGGTGGAAATCTATTATCAGAGCAAACTATAGGTGGGATTTAGTCCTTTTGCCTTTATTTTTTTCAAAATTTTAACATCTAAAAAGAAATATATTTCATTTGTTTGAGTATCGTATTAGTTTAAAATGTTATTAACAATTCAAGACCATACAGACAAAATGGTGAAATTTTGTCAAAAAGGTTATTATTATTAAAAAAGGTTATTTCATAAGAATTGCTTTGTATTTATCCTAAATTTGAAGTGGCATCAATCTAGTATTACACATAATTATATATATAAAAAATTTAATATGAAATCATAAAAATAATAAAAAAATGAATAAAATTGTTTTTTTAATTTTTATTTGAATATTTAACTTAATTTCACTAAAACAATTTTTATTTCACTTGATAATATTTTTATAGGCCAAGTGATTAATTCCCACCAAAAGTTTTGTTAAATGATAAAGTCTTATTTAAAAAGTTTTAAAAAGTTAAATACCGTCTTTATATTTTAAAAACACTAATATAACATTAATAAATATAAATAATATTAATATTAAAATAAAATTTAATATAAAACAATAAAAAATTAATAATTTTTTTTAAAAAATATAAAAATAAAGTAAAAATTTTTAAAAAATTGTTACTGTCACTTACAGCTTCACCAACAATGGTGGTCTTTTTAAATTTTATTAATTTTTGATTTATTATTATAATTTTAATATTATATTAATATAATTTTATTTTTAATTATTTTTAAAAAATTAATTTTATTATTTTTTAGTTTTTTATTTAAAAATATAAGTACTTTTTTTATTTTAATTAATGAACGAATATTTAATTTTTTAAAACTTTTTAGATAAAATCATCTTTTAAGAAAACTTTGGTGGGAATAAATCGTTTGCCTTATTTTTATCCATTGAAATAATAAATTTTTACTTGTGTGTCTGATACCCAGAAAAATATAAAATAACTTTGCATGAATATATATCATAACATTTTATTGAATATAAATTTAGAAAATTAAATAAATATATAAATAAAATTTAAAATTAATTATTCCAATAGATATTTGAAACTTTTTTTTTTTTGTTTGTTTTGAGTTCTAATGTTGAATACAATAGAAATATAATATTGAATGGAAGACAGATTGAAAATGAACTTCTAAATTGATGTCATTGATCACTTTATTTAAAAAAAATTTAAGATTTTGTTTAAAAAATTGGGTTTATATTTAATTTTTTGAGAATGACTATATTTATCATATATTATTTTAATTAATTTTTTCAAAAAAATCTAGTTACAATAATAAAAAGCTTTGAATCTTTAAATTTTATAGTAAAATAAATGATAAATAAAAAATTAATTTTATAAATTAGAATATAATAATTCTATTTTTTTACACTTGGTATAATTTTTATAATTGATACAATAAAGATATTAAAGTAAAAAATATTTAATATGATCTCTTTTAACAAAATAGTTTAGTATTTAATTAAAATTAAAAGGCACCATTTACGTCTCTTCACGTCCTCCAGTTTTCGGTTGTCAGTCTCAGTCGGCCAGCCTACGGCCTAATGCTTCTGAACTTTATTCTGAGCCATTTCTAGCCTTGGTGAGTTGCAGTCCTCTCTCTTTCTACTTCTTGCTCTCCGGAGTCTCATCGCTAAGGAGAATACTCTCGGGTGTTATTGTAGGTCTCCATCTTCAAGTTTTCTCATCACCTGTTCTGTCTCTGTTTTTGTGTTTATCTGGTTTGAATTCTCCAGGTTGTTGGTAACATTACCACCGACACGGAAAAAGCGGAGGAGCCCAGGAGGACTTAGCCGCTGCCGCTAATAGTATACTGCTGGCCGAATTTGAAACTTACAGGCGTTGGTTGTTTAGTAAGTTTACACGTAGTTTTTTATTCCTAGTTTTTTTTTTTTTTTTCCATTTTGGTGGTAACGTTACCAGCAACTATGGGTATGGACTCAAAGCATGTTTTAATATGTTTATTTACTCTTTCTTTATGTTCTCATGTGGTCGTGAAATCTCACGGTTTTGGCTTTCCAGTTCTTAGGTTGCTTTTATATGTTTCCTTTGATTTTTTGTTAAAGCTTTTATTGGTCTTTTGCTTCTCAATTTTCAGGCCTCATTTTTTATGATTACTTAAAGTATTACTATCACTGCCGCAGAAAAGTTTGCTTGCCGTAGATTGGTGACAGAACTACTCGGTATTTTCTTCCACCCGTCTGCCCTCGTCTCTGCACCGTTGATGTATATTTTATTGTTCCTTTTTTATTTGACTAGCTATTTGACTATTGCTGAAAATACTTTTCTTTTTGTTTATTGTTAATTTTGTTCTTTATATGCCATTTCTTGCCCCACCATCGCGTGGGTTAGTTTTCTAAAATTTTTCGTGTTTAATCATAGGCTAAATCTATATGCATTTGAATTTCTTTAGATGAGTTATTTCTTGAAAGAGACGGCACTAGGTGTAAGCCAATGTTTAAATAGAAAAGGTGAAAAATCATAAGAGTTTCCAGATACAACTTAAGGGGAGAGGTACAGTCTTCATGGATGATGGCCAAGTATTTGCGCTTCTCTCAGGGCTTCCCTTTCCTCAGACTTCGAGATGTGCGTGTTTTTTCTTTAGTCATGACGCAACTGGGAGATGGTAGTGAGTCCATATGAGGGCTCTTTGCTTGTTGCTGTGTTTGGGATTTTTTTGGGGGATCTTGATCAGTCCGGATTTATATTTTGGTTATTTTTGAGCTTGTCAGCTTCCAATCTGTAAACATGTGTAACGCTTTAGATCATTCCTTGTTTCTGTGGACTGTTTGTTTACCCTTTTTTAAATCTTTCTCGATGCAATTAAGCTTTGTTTTTTGTTAAAAGAAGTTTCGAAAGCATATTTTATGTGCTGCTCATTGATTATCTTTGCTAGAACCAGCATGACGTAAAAATGCATTTGACTGTCTTCATCGTGTTACATGATCAGGATAGAGTTGGTGGAAAAAACATATATTTTGGAAAGCTCTCACCTCTCTGAATAAGATAGAATCTCTCCTTCGTTGGGGACAAACAATCATTTCCCTTTGCTATGGCTGTTGAATGATTTCATTTATGGTTTATTAATCTGATCTGCAACAGTGAAGTTCCATGGGAAGGAAAGACCTTGGTAAAATAAAAACTAAATTGAGAAAAGAATAAAGAGTTATAATGAAACTATTTCTTTTTTCTTTTTCACTATTTTACCCCTACAAAAACAAGCTTCTTTTGTCTCTAGTTGTTTTTGAAGTGAGAGATGTTTGAAATATAATTTGGGCTTATTTCTCTATTGATTGATATAGAATATATACAACTAATTAGATTACAAACATAATAAGAAAGAATAGGAACAAATGGTGTATTACTTTAGGATTAATTAATTTAGTAGATTATAATATCCTTAGTAACATTCAAATCATAAACAAATATGGATTTTTCTTTTCAATTTTCTAACTCTTTCTAGCTTTCCCTATGTGGGATTTTCTTTTTAGCTTTCAAACATTCCCCCCCAAGTTAATGAACACGTATCTATCATTCCTAGCTTTTGTATGATTGATTCAAAATGCATAGCTTTGGTGATGACATCCACTTGGGATTTTGTAGGGATATAAGGCAAGTCGATGCTTCTTTCTAGATTCTTGTTTGATATAATTCTAGTTTATCTTTGACATGTTTCATTTGGCCATGTTAGACAAAATTATTGACAATCTGATGGTTGACTTGTTGTAAGTGTTTAGCTTTGTTGGAGTGGTGAAGTCTTTCCACTTTCCAGCCAAATTACTTCACATTTCCTTTGAGCAATGGCTCTATACTTGGTCTTTGCAGTGTTATGTGTTATTATGGATTGTTTTTTGCTTCTCCAAGTTACTAAGTTGCCTCATAAATTATTATAATAGTTGGATGTTGACCTAATGTCTTCAATGGAAACAGCTCAATCTGCATTTGCAGATCTCGTTATTCGTCTTTATTCCCTTTTCTTAAACATTAGGCCTTTACTCTGTTTCGCCTTCAAATAAAGGAACACATAAACTAACTCAGTACACTTATAACATGTGCAATGCTTGGTCTGGTGAGGGATAATAATATCTTCTAGTGAATCACGTTCAACTTTTTGCACTTTTTTCCCTTATCAAATGGTGCACTAGTTGGTCTACTCTCAACCTTACCGATTTCTCTTAAAAGGTCAAAAGTGTATTTTCTTTGAGTGATGAAAGTAACCTCCTTTCTCCTAGCTACCTCCATCCCTTGGAAATATCTCAATTTTCCTACGTCCTTAACTTCAAATTCTTCCTTCAATTTATTCTCCCAATTCTCTATTTTTTACTAACATCACTTATGATTATAATGCCATCCCCATACAAAATCAGTTGGTTTTCGTCATATCTTCTGCTTGCTTTGTGAACAATGTATGATCGATTGTGTTTTTAACCAAGCTGATGAATTATAGCGTTGAATCTCTTGAACCACGTCAAGGGCTGCTTGAGGCCTTAGAGGGATTTTTTCAATTTTCACACTTTCCCTTTCTTTTCTTCTTACTCAAACTTGAGAGTTTTTCTCGTATAAATCTCCTCATCTAACTTCCTATGAAGGAATTGATTCTTCATATTTAGTTGATAGAGTTAGTAAGTTGGCATCAAGTGACAACAAGACTCTAATAGAATTCAACTTAGCTACAAGGGCAAAAGTCTCCTCTTAATCAATTTCATAAGATTGAGTAAAGCCTTTGGCTACGAATTTAGCCTTGTACCTTTATATGCTACTGTCAGACATGTATTTCATTGTGAACACATGATTACTTCCAACGAGTTACCTTTCAATGCTCTTGTCGGACTTGTATTTCATTGTGAACACATAATTACTTCCAATTACTTGTTTATTCTTAGGCAACTCCACAATGTCTTTTGCACCATTCTTAGATAGTCTCTTCATTTCTTCTGAAAATACCTTCCATCTTGGGTCTTGTAAGGCATTTTATATGTCTAATTCAAGTTATAAAAGCCTTGATCTATGGAGACAATTTTGAATATGACAAGTGGTTAGAATACAATATTTAGCACATGATTGTTACCACTTTTTGGAGAGCTATTGGAATGCCAAGGCTTTAGCTAAACACAATTTTTTCTTCACTACTTCATTTGGTGGACTTGGGTTCAAGTTCGATGTCTGGCTAAATTGAGGAGCTTCAAGCCTTCTAGAAGAAATCAAGATTGACTTTCTAGGATTCTGCTCCCCTTTGACTCACGTGGAATTGGTTGATGCAATAGTGTTGCTTTTTGTAAATCATGTTGATTGGGAAGATGTAATAGTGTCACTTTTAGGCCATTGCAAAGATGAATAGTAACTTAGAAGTCATAGAGAGAGATGGTGGGATCCTAATATCTTTCTTCACTTGATATCTCCCCTTAATGGGAGGCATTGGCGTAGAAAGGCTAAGTTTCAATGAAGGACATGTTGGAAGAGATCAAAAATTTCGAGAGAATGGGCAATAACATTTGTATCTTGCAAATATGCATTTAAAGGATTTAGGATCAAACTTACTTTGATTTGAGAGGTGGTTATGGACAAATGTAACACAACCAAGGATATAGGCTCAAGAGAGCTAAGAATCTAACTGTGAGGAAAATTTTCTAGTAATTTACTTACTATCGTTCAAAGTGCAAGAGGTTTCGAAGGAAGGTGGCTGATGAGGTAGGAAGTTGTAAGCATTGATTCCCTCCAATAAGAGTTTGGAAGTGAGCTTTTGTAAACATCATGGAATGGGGCTATTTCTAGAAGGTGAGAATTTTTCTTTCAACTACCAATTATTGTTGGGATTGTAGGGACAAGAGCTTTGGTGGAAAATGCCATTTTCAACAAGGTATTGGTTAAATTCATTTGAGAAATATTCTTAATCATTCTCTATATATAGGAGTGGATTGATGATTGGAAAATGTTGAGGACGAGCTTATGAAATTGTTTAAAGACGATATTTACTTTGAAATTTTCTTGTATGAGGTACCTAAATACACTCTCATATGGTCATCTATGAAAGTTATAAACCATCAAACACCGGTCAAGCTAAGTGTCTGTGTTGGACCCCAAATGTCACTATGGTCAATTGGAATTGGCTTGGAAGGTTTCTAAGCTTGCATGGAATAGTTATTTTGAGTTTGTTTCACAAGAATGTAATGTTCACAGTGGATTTTTTTTATTGAAAAAGGGTGTGGATACGAAGCTTTAAGATAAAGAAAATTAGGTTCTCTTAAACATTTATTCTTCAGGATAACATTTGAATTTGAGATAGCAGAATGAGATGATTTATTGAGTGACTTAGGTTTAGGGGAACAACATGATTGCTAGATGTAGTAGAGGCCATCCTTATCCTCAGTAGTGCTAATTGTCCTCTCTGAAGACAAGTCTTGAAATTCTTAGTGAGACGGAAAAAATGTTACTATAAAGTTCATATCTTTGATCAAATTACTAACAGACAATAAATTTAATTTTAACTTTGGCATGTATAGAAAATTTTTCGAGGTTAAATTTCACAAATAGTTCCTTGACCAATGGTTGGAGATAGTGGCATTGTCTGCCACCACGATATTTTATGTTATGGTCACATGCTTCATAGGTTGATAAGGCATCCAATGATCTATCATATGATCTAAAGCACCTGTATCCACAATCTAGGAATTTTCAACAAGTTTTTGAGATAGTAGTGATCGCCTTTTATTAACTCATAGGCTTAGGGAACAATGTTGTAGATGTCTTTGATAGTTTTGTTTGCTTCAAGGGCTGATGAAGGAATTCAATTTCATCTATCGATAGGTTGATACTAGTAGACTTTTAGGTTTCTAATTCCATTTTATAGGCTGATTGGTTTGACTCTCTATGGTTTCGAGGTTTCCAATTTGTCAGCTTTTTGTGTATCTGTGTGATATGGCTTTTATAGTGATCACACTATTGTTTCTTCTTTGGCCTCTAACCCAAGACGAGGCTAGAGGAATTTTGTGTTTTCTTTGTTTTGTGGAAAAGGCTGAGTTTTTTCAGAAGTTGAGTCTGGATTTGAATTCTAGATCAGATTTAGCATTATGTTCCTTTGGCTTTCTCCTCTTTGAACTTTGGTGAATGCCTCTTGGATGGATGGAAAAGGCTTTGCATCGAGTAGTCTGTGAGGCACTTCATCTAGAATGGAATTTGGGCCTCGTAGGAAGTCAAAAACACGCCCTTTTTCCAGCATCTTGCTGTACTTTATACTATTCATAAGGCAGTCTCATCTAGTTTCATAAAAGAAGTCCATCTCTTACCACCATTCTGTCAAAATATTGTATTATTTGATTAATATCATTGTGCCTTGCTGTATGGTCCGCATTGCAAATTAGACTTCAAAACATTGTGATATGCTCTCTAGGTTTTAGCATACTTCTTACATCGCCTTCCAATTCTCATTAGCATTTTGTGGCAAAGGTAAGTCTTACCAATCTTGGGCTCCATGGAGTTGATGAGTCGTGACATTACAATGGAGTTTTCAGCCTCCCATGTGCCATTTTTTTGTCAAAGTCTCAAGCATAGGGATGGCTCCCATCAAGTATGTTGTCTTTCCTTTGCCTTTAATTGCCAGCAAAACAGATTGGAACCATATTTGAAAGTTAGTTTCATTCAGCTTGTGTTGAGTAATCTGTAAGGAGGGGTTATCAATGCTAAAGGGAGCAACAGAGATTGGTGTTTGTAAGAAGGCTGGTTGTGGAGGGCTCAGTTTTGTCACTCTTGTTGAGATTTCAACCAATATTCTCGACTGGAAGGGTTGTGGTGCCTCTGGTGGGGTTTGATACTATGAAAAGAGAGATGTTAAGTATATTTCTCTTTTAGTTCTCTATTGATTGATAGAGAATATACACACGTAATTAGATTACAAACATTACAGAAAAGAATAGGAACAAAATAGGATTTAATTAATTTACAAAAATAGCAGATTCTAATCTCCTCACTTAACATATTCCAATCATAAACAAATTCGACTTTTCCTTCCTAGCTTTTCAAATCTGGATTATCTTTTTTAGGTGTCCAACATTTTCTAGCTTTCCAGATTCTGGTTTTTCCTTTTAGGTTTCCAACAGTTACTTTAGCCCATGCTTCTCTTGTTTGTTATTGCTACATGTTTCCACAAAGAAAGAAGCTGGTTTTATCTGAGTTGATGATCACGTCATTCTCTGTGAGCTACTTGTGCGGTTGCTGTTGCCATTATTTTGAGATATTTAAATTTAATCTCCTTTATAATATACAATCTTGCATACTTTTTGTTGTTTTAAAATATTGGATGTATTCTTTCCCATTGATCTCCCAGTGAAAATGCTCTTCCTGTAAAATTAGTTCAGCAGCTCCATGCCTATCACATCCTTTACTCATTCAGTTCTCTTAGTTTTCTCTTAATATTGACTCTGCTAATGGTATAAACATGTTGTTTAGTAAGCTAAGCAGTAAGTTGTATGATAACCCTCAAATATATGTTGATTTGTTCTGACTGATGCTGAAAAACTCCAGGCTGAATTATATTACTTGAAGATAGATGCACAATGCAGCATCTAAGAGAGGCAAATCAGGAAGAGAATCTTAATATTAAATGGAGCATCAATGAGGAAGTTGGTTACATGAAGAATGATTGTTGCTTCTATAAATCCTTTACATTGGAAGGTGTAAGATACTTTCTATATGATTCTGTATATGTATACCAAGAAGGTTACCCAGAGGCTCATATTGGTAAGATTGTGGAAATCTATAAGACTTCATCGAATGAAATGGTAATGAAGCTTGTATGGTTTTTTCGTCCACATGACATATGCAATTTCTTGAACGATTATAAGCCAAGCTGGAAGGAGATTTTTTTAGCTTCTGGCAAGGGCAAGGGGCTCTCCAATGTCTGTCCTCTGGTAAATCAAATTCACTAGTCTTCTTTAATATAGGCTACGCCCAAAAGATTTAGAATAATATATATATATATATTTTAAACTTGTTATTGTTGTAAGTAATTCTGGAACTTCTTTATCTGTTGCTTGCATTTTGACGATTCCTATTTCAGGAAGCTGTTATGAGGAAATGCTATGTTCTTTGTGCATCGTATGACAGAAGAAATCCTCAGGCATCTAAAGAAGAGTTGAATGAAGCTGATTACTTTTTTAGTCAGACTTTTGATGTTGCAAAGCTCAAGATAGAAGAGAGTTTCCCTGAAGAAATAGATGGGGTAAAAGGTTAGCTTATGAGTGGATTTCATCTAGTTGTAATACCAGAGGATTGTCTTGTATTTGTCAATCTCCTTACCTTTAACATTTCTTTATTGACAAAATTTCTTGTGGGTTGAATGAGTGACTTCTATTAACATTAATTCTGAAAATTCACTAATTTGAATGAGTGCAGTGGAGCACTTTTTCAACCCAAAAAAAGATCAAGCACTTGTTAATGCTCATAGTTCCGAAGAAAATGTTCGAATGGAAACTGGAAGGTCAAGTTCGTCTTTGAGCTTTGGATCGAAGAAAGTGATTAGCGGTATGGCTAAAGTGTGCAGTTCTGGCATCAAACTGAGCCCAGTGGTGAAAGGTGATTTATAATAGTGCCTTCTTCGCACGTATTGCTTATAATTTTAAACTAAGAAAATCAAATAAGCATGTTTCCTGAATTTTCAGGAGTTAAAAAGCCTGCATTTCATGTGGGTAAGCAAGAGTATCTTGTGAGGCCTAAATCTACTGCTTCCAAGTGTGCAGCTGGAGAGAGATACAGGAAAAATGTAGTTGGATTAGGAGGTTGGTTAATTTGTTGTTCCTAATATATTCAATGTCGGCACTTGTTCTTCTTCTTAATTTTAAACAGACATTACAGGATGGACTGGAGAATCAGACTCCTCTTCTAGGTTAAGATTGAAGAAAGCAGTCCAAAGTGCCTTTAGGGATGACAACTGTGGCAACAAAATGAACCCAGTGGTGAAAGGTGATTTCTTTGGAATGTCTTTCATGTTTCTTTCTTGTAAATTTAATTGATTGGATGAAGATAACTTTTTTCAGTCATCTTTCTTCCTTTTAAATTTAACTATTGGCTGAATTTAACTTGTTTCTGTCATGTTCAGAATCAAAAAAAGCTGCAGTTTCAGTGGACCAACAAGTGCATTGTCCAAGTGACAAAAGGAAAAGAGATAAAATGCTCTTTCGGCCTCTTAAGCCTAAAGCAAGAGTGAATGAGTGGACTGGAAAAGTAATTTTGTGTCCCAGGTTAGAATCAGATGAACTAGTTGGGCATGTTGTTAAAGTTTCCAGTTCTGGTATCGGAATAAACTCAGTGGTGAAAGGTAGTTGCTGAAAATCCTTTTGTTTACATGTATCATTCTTAATATAACAGATTAGCTGAATTAGTTTTTGTTTCTAACATGTTCATGATCAGAAAAAGCTGCCCCAAATGTGGATAAACAAAGGCCTTTTTCAACTTATAATGCATCCTTGAGGCTTCAAACATCTGACAATGATGGTACTGTGTATAAAATAAGCAACAACCAACATAAAAATGAGGCTAAAATGAGACGTTCTGCGGATATTATACAACAAAATGCATCAGATATCCCTTTAAAAAAGAGGAGGCTTCTCCAGTGTGAGAAAAGCATATATTTGGATGCAGTGACTGCCCAACATGTTACGAACAGAGGAATCAAAACTGTGAACCTAAACGGGGAGGTTACTAAAAGATCAGATTCTGAAAGATTTTGCAACCTGGATTTACTTTGTTTTCTGCAGTCTTTTTTTTTTTTTTTTTTTTTTTTTTTCTAAAAGGATTTCTAATATGTTACAGGACGAGGTAAAACTTAACTTAGAAAACCGGCTTGCTAAGTGAGGGTGTCTACACCCTTATAAACTGCACCAAAGGCCTATTCCCAAGCGATGTAGGATTTACCACACATCATACTCCACCCCATCTAGGTTTTGCGTCCTCGCAAAGGGCACCACTCTTGTAGGATGTGGGCCACCACCACGGGGTCCACCAAGCTCTCACGCAGATAAAGATCCCACATGGATAAAGTACTAGGAGCCCTGAGCTCTAATATGATGTGTGGTAAGTCCCATATTGCTTGGGAATGGGTCTTTGGTGTGGTTTATAAGGGTATAGACACCCTCACTTGGCAAACCGGTTTTTCAAATTGAGTTCTACCTCGCCCTGTAACATATCAATTTCTGATTAACTAAAAAGTGACAATAATTTGATACTTCTTTTATCTAGCTAAAGTTTTGTACATTAAGTTCAAATCTTTCAGTCTCTTTGTGATGGAACAATCATCTTTAATGTGAATTGAAACAGTATTTTAAGAGCCTTGTTAGTCAGCATTTTTGCATTGAAATATAAAATTTTATTTCCAAGTTTCTTTTGTGACTAAATGTTCTAACATATTATTTTTATCTTTTGCAGGATAGAAGAAGTTGGTTCAAGGAACTGGTGAGTCATCTTTCCTACACACTATCATGAATTAATAGTTTTACGTTTGATTGTTCTTGTACTTCTAAAATGAGTTTTGCTCTGCCTAGAAGCATCTATTCTATTGCAGACTAGCAAGTACCAAATGCTTATGGACATAATTAAGATTTGATGAATTGAAAGAATAGAAATCAAACGTGTTCAGGTTCATTTTTTAGTTTAGTTCGAACGAGCCTGAAACGAACTATTCAAACCCGAACACAAACTGTATGAACTGCATCCGAACCCGAATTTAAATTAAAAAATTTTTAATTATATTTTTTTTAAAATATAAATACAAACTATATGAACCGAATGTAAATATAAATACGAATACGAACCGAACGTGAATCGAACTATACAAATTGAACACAAATCCAAATTTCACTATAAAAAAATTCTGTGAACATGAATCTGAATATGCATCGAATTATAACGAACGAATCTAAACACGAACATATATATGTTCGAGATAGGTATGGTTCTAATCTAGCCCTATGTTAAACAGGTAGTTAATCACACATGAAACCCTTTACCAACTTGATCTATTGTCTAATGTGAACAAAAACATTTCATTCTTATAAGAGGCATATATTTCATTTTTACATACTTAATCCCTCTTAAGTTGAATATTAGAATAATTTTTTGCTACTTGTGGAGTTTTTTCCTTGTTCGTCTATTATTTAATGTGAACAAAAACATTTCATTCTTATAAGAGAGGCATATATTTCGTGTCTACATACTTAATCCCTCTTAAGTTGAATATTAGAATAATTTTTTCCTTGTTGCTGGAATTTCCTAACTTATTTTCGTTGTTTATCTTTTTCTTCTTTTGATGATGATTTAGTTTCTAATAGCTTAACACATCTAGAAACTCAAAAAAAAAAAAAAAAAAAAAAAAGGGTTAAACTCCAAATTTACTGAATCTATATTTTTATTTTTATAATTATTTTCTTGTGATACACTAATTATCGTCATCTTTATCAGCCTTGGGAGAAAAGACTGAGGAAAGCTGAGGAAGTAGGAACCCTTGTATACCTTGAAAATCTGGATCCGTCCTATACATCATCTGAAGTAGAGGTTTGTGATATTTCTCCTTGCTCATGGCTTTTTGTTTAAAAGTTGCCATCATGTTATCAGTCTATCGAACTTGAAAAATTTTCCAATGTTTCAGAGATGTTTTCATAAAGCTGTTAATCTGATATTGTGTTCAATATAACTGAAAGATGGTGGTAACTCATACCCTTGTTTTTTGTGCCTTTTTTTCAGTGAATTGCATGAAGTGACTATTTCAAAACAAAATATGCAACATGATCTACACACGAAGTAGTGATATTTGATACTGGTTTTTAGGGTGTCCAGTGGTGACTATTTGATAATTATTTTGTAGAGCACCCAAGCATAGATCTAGAATGGAAAATTGCTTTGCAACAGTATATAATCATGTCTATGCTGTTTTATAAAATTATTTTTTAACTTCTGCACCATTTAAATAATAGACAATGAATGGCTAGAAATAAATGAAGTAATACTACTCTTCCTTAAAATGATGTGTCACCTTGTGACATTATCATATTAACAAATGATTAATTTATTTATGCATCAATGCCATATATGTTGGCACATGATTTGGGGTGTGATTAATTTTTCTATTATTTGAGGATTCTATCCACATTAAAAGTAGGTCCACTACAATTAACCTATGAATGAAATCAACCGACAAGATTTTATTTTTCTGCATGCATTTTGATTCTAATGCCATGAATACTAATTTGTAAACTCTAAACTATAAAAAGGTGCATTATAGTTTATATAAAATAGAGGGAATCAATCCTAATCCTAGTGGTTTTAGATGTCACAATCATGATTATCCCTGAATTTGGTTGAACTATGGTGATACTCAAAATGGTTTGTTGAATTGAGTAGCCAAGTTTGTGTTCACTACAAAATCAAATCTGTCGAACATTGTTGTATCTGATGTGCTCTCTCTTCAATTTTCATCCTTAGGATCTGGTATGGCATGCATTCAATGAGAGAGTTGATGCAAAGATGTTACAATGCAGTACTTTTTCTAGTCCTTTCAATGGTATGTCATCTTCTTGTGGCTCTAGTTCTAATGATTCATCTAACAATTGTGTGCAGTACAGGGGGGTTGATTTTATGATTAATATTTTGGGGAAGTTCATGCCTACTGCTTATGAAGATTAGTCATTGCGTTTGAAAACAGGTAAAGCTCTTGTAATCTTCAAGTCCAAAGATGCGGCTGACACTGCAATATCCGAGTTAAGAAGAAGATGCCTAATGCTAGCAGGCAGGAGGTACTTTATCAAACTGATTTCGGCTTTTTGTACTATTTCTGCTCCATGATTGTTTCTTGATTTTTTGTATGGAAGTCTGATACTGCTTTGACAAATCACCAAATTCATAAATGTTATAGGGAGAAATTTGTCTACTGAAAATTTCAATTATAATGCAGCTGCTGGCCTTTGTTGCGAAATGATATTATTACTCCAATGTGTCTTTACCATCTTTTGTACCATTTGAAAGAACAGACTTGATTTGAGTTGTTTGCATAGAGCAGATTTTGGAAATGGAATCTTCCAGCATAGTAAATCTAAAAACTTCTATATTATTGATGCATCAACCTCCTATTTCTGGAAATTTAGTTTGATTCTAAAATGCATGGGAAAATAGGTTAGAGAATTGCTCACTGTGTTGTTTTATCATTTATGGTTTCTTGTGCAGTGCATTATAAGTGGGTTCCAATGTTTTAACCAAGTGTCTTCTGAGCTTATCTCCATCCACAGTTGAAAAAAAGAATTCAGGTGCCTTTTTAACGAAAGTTCAAGTTGCAAAGCTCAAGTGACACTCAAATTGGAAGCAACGATACATCACTATATAATGGGTGACTAGGATATTAATTTAGTGCAGAATTCTAGTTTCACCTTGCAAGCCTAATTATATAGAAGAAATCCATCTCTCATTAGTTCTGATTTGGCTAAGTTTATCCATCTCCTATCACATGTAAAATCTTTCGGATCAGTACCGGTATTGAAAAGCTCAATAGAATTACCAGATACCATTGAACTAGAAGAGGAAGTATGTTTCTATTATAACCAAATGAAATTACATTTCGAAAATTACAGTGTGTGAATTGACAAGCTTAAGATTATCTTTAGCTTTTAGTGCTAGATGACAAAATTGAAGTAAGAAATGAGAGGGCTTGAGACTGTTTACTAAGAAAGAGACATGCTATATAGCTAGCAAAAGCAGCATAAGATTTGGTTTATATTTGGGTCCTCTTAATTAACTAGACGCCTTTTGGTTAAGGGATGCTTGTATAGAGTTCAAAAGCAAACTTCTGCAAGCCTAACCAAAGAGGATGGTATCTATTGGGTTAAATTTGGGCTGTGACAATTGATATCAAAGTAGACTTGCTACTTGATGGGTAGAGGGTGGATGGAACGACTTTATGAGGATGCGAGGTCCATAAATTATATAGGGAGTTTGTCACTTTTGACATTACTAACAAATGATTTAAGATTCAATTTATAAAGCTTGAGTCTTCTTAAGTAAAAATATGCGTTCTAGGTGAAACACAACCTAAGGTTTAATAATAAGAATTGGGGTTCAAATCCATGGTTGTAAGCCCGAGACCACTGGACTTGTGGGTTTGAACCCACAACCATTTGGCTAGGTGACGATTTAAACTGAATCCTGAATCAAGACAAAAGTACAGGAAAAAATTCACATGAACACGTGTTTCCAATTGGCCCTTTCACACAAACCATATCTTGTTTAATGCATAATGGTTGGCATAGATGTCTTTCTCCTATATGATAAAAATTGTTCTTACTACAGCTCATTTCCATTATATATATTTCGAAACTTCAGTTTGCATAACAAATTTGTCATATCTGTAGACCTGTTGTTGGCACCAGAGGAATTCTACCAGAGCCTGATAAGCCTGCCAACTTTGTTGGTCATCTCATTCTTGATAAAGCAAGGCATAAAAAGATGGTGACTCATGTCTTTTTGTTATCGTGATTTTTCTTCCCATATAATTTCAGTTTCTTTGGTTTAAGGATGTTTGAGCTTCTATATTTTGGATCCCTTACATTTTCTTGTATATCTCAGAATATGGCAGGATCGACATCGTATTGTTCCCAGCCTAATACTTTGGAGTATCATATGGCTATAGAATGGTGTCTGCAACAGGCGACCTCAGATTTGTACTGGAAGAAATTACATGAGGTTCTTCCTAGGATATCTTAAGTTCTATTCTTTTTATTATTTTCTCCTGATTATGTCTTTATGCATACGTCTCATATGCTCATGGAGATTCATGTGCACCAAAAGTTGGACTGATTTTCACCATGTAAAGCATGTCTCTCATCCACTTATTTCAAGCATTGTGTCACCAAGTTGTGGTAGCCCTGAGCTACCATTTGTACCAAATGTAAATTTATTGATTTATTAGTAGTTTACATGTTTCTATACAACATTTTTCTCTTCCAGAGGAGGGAGACTACGTTTTAGAAATTTTTTAGGAAATTGTTTTAAGGGAGATAAAAGTGTAAAGTTATCTTATCAAGAGAGGATCTTTATGGGATTTTGCCTAAAAAATTCGAGTTTGTGATTGCTAGTTATAGAAAAGAACATTAGACATATAGATGCGAACCATATAAATGAAAATACAAAGGTGTCATGAGTTCCTTAAAAATTTAGGAAATTTTTTATCTATGAGATATTGATACTTTTATCTGGCATAAGGTGAGGGCAATCTACCACATCAGTGGGTTACTTGAAATAACAACGTATTTGAGTAAAGTGTGATGTCACAATTCATTTGAGTAGCTCTCATATTATTTCAGCAACTTTCATGCAGCATATAAATTATGGGGTTAATAGCTATTACTTCCAAGTAATTTTTGTTTGTGCAACCTATAACATAGAGGAATTTGAATATGTTCTACTTTTTGTAATTTTTTCTGAAAATTTGAAACAGTATTAAGTATAGCTATGTAAGAATTTGTATCAGTATCAAGTTTGTTTAGAGTTATTTTTTCTTTACTTTTAGCAACAAGCAAATGAGATCCGGGAGCTTACAAGCCAGATGAAGAGGAATTATGTTGGTTAAAACTAGCACTGCAAATGTCTAAATCACAAACATAACTTTTGGAAGTCTCAACTTTAATCTAGTAAGTGCATATAATAAATTGAAAATTTCTTTTTTTCTTTCTTTCCTGATTTAAAGTTAATTTTTTTGGTATTTGAGATTCTTGTGTAATATTCCATACATGATACTAAAACGTTATTTTCTTGCAGGAAGGATTTTAACACGTGTGTTTTGTAGCAAGGAAACATACAGATGATGTCAACTGTTTTTGAAGCAACATTCAAGAAATTGCCACAATCAAAAGGTGTCTTCTCATTTTGGGTACGTACAATCTTAGTCTCAGATTTTCATGGTGAAAGCATGGACATATTGTTATGTTTTTGAAGCAACATTCAAGAAATTGCCACAATCAAAAGGTTTCTTCTCATTTTGGGTACGTACAATCTTAGTCTCAGATTTTCATGGTGAAAGCATGGACATATTGTTATGTTTTTGAAGCAGCATTCAAGAAATTGCCACAATCAAAAGGTGTCTTCTCATTTTGGGTACGTACAATCTTAGTCTCAGATTTTCATGGTGAAAGCATGGACATATTGTTGTCATCTTGTTTCATCTAAAATCTCAGTTTATAGAACATTTCCAATCACTTATGTAAGAATGATGCTACATTTTTAGTTACAAGATGATCCCTGTTCAGTCTTCTAACTTGAAACTATCGTGAATGCAAATTTCAGTCTTCTACAAACAACTTCTCCTTCCCAATCCAAACACATTGAACTCCGGAGTCTCTATTCATCTTCTTATAGACTTCGGACACTCTTTTCTTCCTTTACTAACGCACTATTGAAACAAGCAACACCCAAATTTTCCAAAACACTAGTCCACTTCTGACCTAGAAGAATCGATAGTCCATTCTGCTTGTCTAGTAGTCACCACTTAACAGTCATGATTCTAGCCACTACTTATCCATCACGAGTTTCACATTCGGCTCTAGACATCACTCAACAACTCAGTTGATACCTTCAATGAACCCTTTCCCCAGGTCATCCAACCTACAGTCAGCCACACAGCCGTCCACAAATCTATTCCAGCTTTTAATCAAAACAACTCGATTTATCTACAGACAATCCCACCAATTGCCACCCACCACATCGCAGGCCATTCAACTTGATTAAGCTACTAACACCAAATCCTCTACATACCAACATAGTTGGTCACCCAGTTGTCGTCTCTCAATTCCTCGGCCAATTCGCACATCAGTTCAATCCACTTATTTCACTCATGGTGACCACCACCAGCTATCAACACCAGCGCCCAACTACCTAATCAATTTCACTATCAATTCTACCTACAAGCCTGTGACCAAGCTCAACCTTTTTATTCACTCATCTTGACGCCACCATCCACCCAATACCAAATTCCCTAAATTCATCATCCACTTATTGTGTGCATTCTCACCTGCCCCCATCAGTTATTTACTGCATCGAGCCATAAATTCACTCGCACCTAATTGCCCAATTAACCCATTTTTTGTAACAACTTGTCAACCATACCATTTCAATAATCAAATTTATGGTACATCTGGTTGAAAATAGTGGTAAGGTGTAGTGGTGGCTTGAGGTGTGAAGAGGATAGTGGTGTTGCTAGTTTGGCAATGCGAGAAAACCAACATGATGGTAGGGGGACGACACTGTCAAATTTTAAAGGAAAGTAAAATTGATCATAACAGTTCCAAAATTAAGTTATAGTGGTGGTGGTGGAGATGAAGGAAGAGGGTGAGTAGATGAAATCAAAAAAAGAAAAATAAAATAAAATAATTATCATTAATATATAAAATTAATTTAGGGTATTTTTATAATTTTAATAAAAATGAGGATAAGTTAAAATAGCGAAAAATTATCATTTCGTCCAAGTTTGAGTGGAAAAAAGTCGTTAGACCTTGAATAGACCAGGAATTGTCGATTCTTTTCATCAAATACTTGTACTTATCCAGGCAAATTCCACCACCACATCGCCTTTCTGAAGCTCAGATATTTAATTCAACCCAGATTTCAAAATTAAGAGGCTCCATAGATTCTCATATTTATTATTTTATTCCTCCATTGCCGATTTCACCATTGGTACTAATAGGAAGTGAGGATAACTGATCAGTTGCGTTGGATGTAAATACACTTTCCTGCATATGTTATAGAAGTAGTAGTTGGTGAACAGACGGTCGTGTAAGCTCAATCGTCATCCATTAATACAGGCTTGTCAAATCTATAAAATATAATGTTGGCTTTGGCTAATTAAAGAGTTGAATCGGGTTCAAGGATGGTGCACTAGGTTAATGGGACTATTATGTAGGCGCTTTTAATCCAAACAAGCTAGTGATAGTATTTCAAGTAATGAAAAATTCATCCAACTCAATGTCTTTGTAATCTTTCGCTTGAACAATTCAATCAGTCGGATCGACTAATCCAACGTTTCAATATGAAACAAAAAAATCTGATCTTGGTTTGATATTCTAAAGATTAGTGCACATGCTCTTTGGACGAAGTCATTTCTCTTATCAATCTAACTATCATGGTGCCTTCCATTCAGGGTCTAACCACTTGATTAAACAGTATAACCTTTCACATCTGTCTCATCAAACACAGTACAATTGATCGATTAATACTCCATGTAACATGAAAAAATAGTTTATACCCGAGCTCCTAAGCTTGGCTGACTTGGGATCGGATCAGGAACAAAGAACTATCCTATATAGCCTTAATTCAAACTTCAACACTACACTGTAATCGAAAAGCATTCAATACATATTGCCATTTGGTCACTGAATGAAACAATAAATGCAAATTTCTCAGATTAAATATTTGTCATTGCTCCACGTTCAAATCTGTCCGGTCTAAGCTCTAAACTACAAACACAAGAAAGCTGAGAAGGTAATAATATTACAAACTACTCCTTGGATGATTTGTTGATGAGGGATTTGTGAATGTGAGGAATAACTCCTCCACCTGCTATGGTGCCTTTGATGAGGGTGTCAAGTTCCTCGTCTCCTCGGATTGCAAGCTGCAGATGCCTAGGTGTGATACGTTTCACCTTTAAATCTTTGCTTGCATTCCCAGCCAACTCCAGAACTTCAGCAGTCAGATACTCCAAAA
This sequence comes from Anacardium occidentale, assembly GCA_026122585.1. Classification (NCBI taxonomy): domain Eukaryota; kingdom Viridiplantae; phylum Streptophyta; class Magnoliopsida; order Sapindales; family Anacardiaceae; genus Anacardium; species Anacardium occidentale. The sequence continues at coordinate 409,961 of JAJEJH010000310.1, forward strand.
TGGCTGCTGAATAAACAGCAGCTGTAGCACCAACCCTCCCATTAGCAGCAACCCTTTCCTTAAGTAGACGGTGGACTCGACCCACTGGGAACTGCCAGAAGCATACAAAACGGACTTAGAATAAGAAACTGAATGCAATTGTTAAAAATTATAGTGTAATTATGTCTGTTGAAGCACAGCGTAGAATCCAACATCCCACTCAAAGCAAATGACATTAACATAGAATAGTTTCAACAATTAAAGTTTATTATACCTAAAGAACCTGAGGTAAGACAAAATCCAAAAACAAAACCAATTACATTACTGAAAACCTCTGGGTTAAAGCAGCCAAAATTTAGTCTCTATTTGTGGCTAATGAGGAACTGATAACTCATCTCTATCAATTTTCAATTAAGGTGATAAGAATTTTGTTTAATCAAACACATTTGTTGTTTATCTAGTCAAAATCAGTTTTCAGTGTCAAATACTTCACAAAAAGTTCAGCCGACTGCTGAGATGTTTTGCTACAAACATTATTCACCAACTCAGATCCGGGGAAAAAATCAAGGGTACTTCTCCAGTTGGGTTCATTCCATTTTACATTCAGACAAATCAAGGCCTTCTCCATCTATTAAAAGCTTTGTCCACTCCTTCCGTCAAATACTTGTTGATGGCTGCATGAAAACAAATCTGGCTCAATAAGAATACAAAACCCAATAGTATCCGGTCAACTCAGGATCTTTTTTTCTTCGCTTCTAGAGCTCATCCCTGTTAAGCCACCTCAAGAATGAGTTCACGTTCCTTATGAATCCCCAAGAAAAAGTACATGATCAACAAATCCCTACTAAAAAAGATCCACAATGCCTGTTAAATTTATGTTCCAAATAAACCTGACGGCAGGGTGTACAGGCAAATATATTGCTCTTGAACAGGAACCTTACTATAATCCCCAAAATAAACTATTCCTAAAAGGATTGATAAGAAATCACTGCAACAACCTTAGATGTAAAATCATCCTAACATTTGATTCTCCAAAAGTTTCCTGAACTTTTCTAAGCCCAAAACACCTTATACTTGACTTATAGATCCATTGAATGTTTTTTAATCATCAAAACACAAAGTTAGTCAACAAGTATAGTTTGATCTGAAGACAAATAAGTATATAAGACACAACAAACTATAAATTTTCCACCCTGAAATCCGAAGCACAGTAAAACAAAATCTCAGCGTCAATAACAAACTCAGCGAAATTTTGACTAGATTTTAGCCCTTTGACCAACGGAAGACAACCTTGTAAAAAAACACACATATATTATAGCATCACATTGATTAAAAAAACGACAAGGACAAATATATGTTTATATTTATATTTCAAAATATTCATAATAAAAATATTACCTTGAATCTCCAAATTATCAAAATCAAATAAAAAAACTCCGAAAAAATACAAGTAAAACGGACAGCCGAGTGAAGAAACAAAGAGAAACCTGTAGACCAGCGCGAGAAGAGCGAGAGATAGGCCTCTTTTTATCCTTGTCTTTGTTAATGGTGGTTTTGCCCGTAATCAAACCCTTAGCTCCTTTGCCTGACATTTTCCCGCCAAAATTTTAGGGTTTTATAGTACTTATTTTATTTTACTAATTTTTATTAAGCTAAGCAGAAAAGAAACGAAGAGCGAAGAAATCTAAGCTCGAGTGCGAGACAGCGTCGACAGAGACTGGGCTAGCAGAAAATTCTAGATCTTCACTTGTAAAACAAATTTAGATTCCCCTTTCGACGGAATTACCCTTGCTGTTTCACTAAAATTTCAGACACGTGGATAATTTGGACGGTGGGGTTTGTATTTGACCCAGCCCTGATTGGACTAGGCCTTTTTTCTTAAGCCCAATCGAATTTTAGATGCCATTGCCACCCGCTTTTATTTTTTTTTTAACTTATAATAATGAATATCTTTTATTATACTATCTGTTTGTTTTGAAAAATCTTTTATTATTAAAATTAAAAAATTATTATAAAGATAAATTATTTTTTAAATTAATAAATTAATAAGTATAAATAGCATGAAGCCTTTCAATTTAAGAATTTCATCGGTTTTTTTGTAATCTAATAGATTCTATCATACGAACAAAATCACTCAAATTTAAAGGTACACTAATGATTTATTATTATTAAAAGTATTTGTATTATTTATGAAATCTTTTTTTCTAAAAGATATTGTTTCCCACTTGACTGAATTCACATCAAAATCAAATATAATAGAAATTTGTTTAAATTTCTAACTTTTAATTTTATTAAATTAATTATTTAAGAAAAAGACCAAAATTTTCCTACACTAATTAGAAAGAGGTAAGATAATAGGGAGGATAATGCCATTATTGAATCTAATAGGGCGTGAAAAAGATCGTGGAAACCGTAGTTTTTAATTTAATTTAGTTTAAAACACACAAAGATTTGATTCGATTTAAAATTTTATCAATCCCTTTTTTTAAATGGATCAAAAAAAGAAAAAAAGAGTTCATTTCTAGAGGAAAACACAATGTTCAAAAGAAGTCAAGGCAGATCTGAAAAATATTTGGTTTAATAGCAACAGGAACTGAAACAAGAACAGTCTACTATATTTCCACAGGATAATTTTCACGGAAAAGAAACAGACACTCTCTTGCCCACAAGTAGTTAATCAAAGCAGAGTGCACAACAATGCAAAACACTTCAAATTAACTCTCATTGGTAAGATTACACATCTGCAGCCTTATCTTTCTCTCCAGCTTTCGCTTCATTGCCGATATGAAAGCCCTCGATCTTCCGAGTTACCTCATCGGCTGAAACCTTTACTTTTCCAGTAGGTCCATTTGTAGGATGCAAGTCATTCTCTTCATGATTTGCAGGGCCTGTTTGCCAGATTCTAATGGTTCCATCTTCAGATCCTGAAGCATAGGACTCGCCTCCAGGAGAAAACCTTACACAGTGGACAGGACCATGGTGGCCTTTGTTGCATCCTACATACGGAACAAAGCATATAGAAGTTAGAACCGCACAGCCTTTTAGAAGTAAGACTTGTTGTATGCCTCACAGATATGCTCTGCAGCCAAAAACCTTCCATTTGTGATGCAATTTATAATTACAATGTTATTATTTGAGCTACTAAAATAATTATTCCTTGAACTATTTACAGTTGTTGACAAGAGATGGTCAATATGTCTATCGTATTAGCAAATAGCAGTAGACAGAGAACAGTGATACAAAGACAATAAAAAAGCATTAAAATGCAGCACCCTGATGCAGAATTCAAAAACCGCATAAAAGGAGCACCTAGAAGCCATCATCCATACTAAAAAGCAACCAAGGTACCAAAAATGAGGTAGTGAAAGACATCTAAACTGCCCAATTCATGGACAGATAAAAATTATCCCCTTTAGACATTACAAATTTTATCCAACAATCTGCAAATTCAAGGAGCTTACCAATCTCTTCTCCGGTGTGAAAATCAAATAAATGGACCCACATATCTTCTCCTCCAGCAATGAACTTATTGCCAAGTTTTGGCTCCAGCGAAGCTGATTCAACATTGCAAGGCATATTGTAGCTCTTCACCAATCCAAAACTAGAAAAAAATAAAAAGGCACCTAATCAGCATGCCTGAAAAATTAGCATGAACACCAAAACTGTTCAGTTACAACTTACTGATTTGCATCCCAGAACTTAACAGTAGAACCATCTGCAGTAGTTATATAGCGACCGTCACAACTTACTTCAGCACTAGTAACAGGTGACTTGGTCTCGAGGGTTTGAACAATTTTGCCACTTCTTACATCAAATAGCCTACAAAGGGACCAAGAAGCAACAAGTCAATGAAAATATTGCTGCAACAACATATTCTGGTACTAACATGAAAATTAAAAAAGAAAAAATTAAGAAAACAGTACTACTTTTAAACAAAATGATGAAATTGAAAATAAGGTTAGCATTTAACACTGCATTAGGTCAATAAGATTACAATTTGAAGTACAAAAACACAAAACTATTCACATAAATCTCACAAGTGCACCACAGGTTGCTAAATTATTGACAATCCAATGAGAATATCTAACAAAAGGTAGATTAAGTGCCTGGCTAAGTGCAACATCAGGCAATGAGCACGAAAAAATATGCATGTTCATTCAGTCGCTCACTTGATAAATCCTATTTCAATAAATCTTTACCTCAGATTTCTCACCCTATCAGAAATTTAAAGACCCAGGTTTTGTACTGATAACTTCAGTTGACATTGCTTACTTCAAAATATCATAGACAATATACATAAATGCATTGAGAATGTTGCATAATTACTATCACTGTCACAAAGATTTAGTCAACATATGACTAAAGTCCAATTTTGGTTCTTAAATTTTATCACTTTCACTTTCTTAGACTCTGCCAAGTATTAACAAAATTTATATCTCAGATAAGGTTTCATGAGGTAAACAATTTTGAAAATTTTCCATTAAGAAGGGTGCTAATTAGTTTGACAAAACGACTTGCACATATATTCCAGCATCTCGTACAATCCTACTTCATATCTCAAGAATCTCAATACCAAGTTATCTATCTAAAATTTTTCTAATAAGATATCAGATAAAACCAATACATTAATCACTAAATCCAATTTGCCCAAACAAAAAAAGAAACCATAGATACCAACAAAATAATAGTGCATCAATCATTTAATTACTCTTCCATACCTCACACCACCAATGTCAGTACATGAACTTAAAATTGTCTGGTCACTGTGAAGCCATGCAACAGTTCTAATTGAACCAGGAGAATTATCAACTTCTCTTGGAGGTGCATCGGGACGATTCAAATCAAAGATACGAAGAATTTTCTCAAATCCACCAGTGAGTAGAAGGTGTGTGTCCTGTACAAACAATTAGCTTATCGCAAGTACCAGGGAAACTACATAATGCTTTAAACTAGTTCAAGAATTCATTATCCAGAAGTCTAGAACCAGAATTCATCTGATGACAAAAAATTCATACATATCTGGATGGCCCAGTACACCCAAAATAGTGAAACTACGGTACAAATACAGAAAGAAGGCAAATCACAGATATGGAGCATGATTACACCTTTGAAGAGAATCAACATCTATGATCTAAGTCTTCTACCACTTAAAAAATAAAACTTGAGATAAATTTAGCTAAATCAAGCCTTGAGCATGCCAATAGCAAAGGAGTGACAATCAAGAGTAGAATCCTTAAGACTTTAGGGAAAAGATAAAATCCACCTCAGAAAAAGCACATGCTCTAACAATATGCTTGTGTTCAAACGAGTGTTTTTCATCCCCAGTCAATGCATCCCATAATTTCCTGCAAAAGGTAGAGAAGCATAATCTATGGCAAAAATACATAGCATTCAATGAGTTGTCTAAAACTGAATCTTTTCAATTATCTAACAGTAAACTTTTTATAACAATTAACTCACAATTAACTTAAAAGTGATAAACACACACTTTAGCATTAAGTTTACATCCATAGCCACCACAGCCACGATATTGTGTTGAATAGTTTCCAGTTCAAGTACGTGTTCTGTAGTTGCCTATTGGAAATTTTTTGTTGTTGTGTATTATAAATTGCACTGTAAATTTGAGCATCTTGTTTTCATTTCTTTATATCTAATATTTGGAAAGAGTAATACAAATATCATAAGCCTCTAACAGCGAGCTATTTCATTGTATCATTTTATGGTACAAAATGATATTCTAACAGTATCTCCAGATTGATTATAATATTGCTCAACCTAAATAACCATTTTTACATGGGCACAAAAAAAAAAAAAGTAAAACAAACAAAAATTTCAAAGTAAATGATAATCCCAAGAGAAAAAGCTCAAAAACTTACGCACTAAAATCTGCAGAGCCAGATGCCGCATATAATGCATTAGTATCCAGGCAACAACTCCACACTGCACCTTTATGTCCTTCAAAGGTACCAATCCAATCCCCAGTCTCACCATTTCTCAGCATTGGGCTAGAATCTAATTTCAAATAATATCATTATAAGTCAAAACTAGTTAAGAAACAATCTTAAAAACTTGCAAAACCATTCATAACTATCTGTAGCATCATTTCCCACGAACCAATTCAGTTAAAGTAACATCAAAATCGTAAACCACTAGCCAAACAAAAATTCAAAACAAACCCAACTCAGAATAACTCGGGACTCAAATGACAATTCAAACAATACAAAAATCAACATTCAAGTCGCTAAAAAAAAAATGCAATTACTTAAGAGAGACTATATAACAACAATTCAAAGCAAACCCAACTAGAAACCGTGAAATTAAATACAAAACAAATTATGTTCACAAAAATGTCACTCAAACGATATCAATTCATCAAACAAGAAAGTAACTTAAAAGTTATTAAATTTCAATAAAATGTCAAGAGTCAACACCACTGAATGCGGCACCGTACCTTTGCTAGCACTGATGAGAAAAAACCCATCAGGAGTGATCGGACTGTAAAACAAATCAACCACTGGACGTGAATGGCCGTGACAAACTAGAGGCACCGCCACCTTTTTCTTGTCCATTTTTCTCACAAAAAGTTACAGAATGTATCAGAAAAAACTATTGATCAAAATTTGATACAAAACAATCAAACAATCTTTTTATTGTAACAACAAAAATGGGTTCAGCATCAATTCAAAAGTAATTTACACAACATCAAAAGCTGTACTGATTAAAAGTAGATTTTTTGGGGTTTTTTAATGATTTAGAGGAAACCCTAGTTATAGGTTAGTGGATTTTTTTTTTGCGTGTGATCTAGAAATACAATGAAAAGTTATTATTACGAAGATATAAAAAGGCAGAAAAAATAATCATAATTGAAAGGCACAGCAGTAGTGAACAACATTAAGCTGCGGCGCGGGCCCAGGGCGTCGGCCAGGTGATGAATTACCTCTTCTAGATTTTGTTAGTTTTTAAATTATTAAAGATATAGTAAAATTTAAAATATTTTAAAATTTTATATAATTATATGTTTAGAAATAATTATAAATTTTAAAAACTTTGGGAGTGCAAATGAAATTTGTAAGAGTTTTTTTTGTAATTTAAAAAAATTAGAGGATGTTTTAAAATTTTTAAAAATTTAGTAAATCCCCACTAATTTAAAAAATGATAATTATATATTTAAAAAGCATAGAAACTAAATTAGATGTATAAATATTATATAATCATATATGTTAGGGGTAAATTATAAATTTTACAAATTTTAGAGTTTCTTAATTTAAAAATAATTTGATGGTATTTTTGAAAATTTTAATATGTATATAATAGTTTGAAAAATAATAATTATATAACAAAAAAATTAAATTAAAAATATATAACATTTACACCTCTAATTTATTTGGGTTTTTAATGCAATTGTTAATTTTTGAAATTATTAAAAACAAAAAATTTAATAATAAGGATAACATTTACAAAATTAAGATTAGTATAGTAATCATTTAATATTTAAACTATGATAGTCTGAAAAATTATGTCACATGACTAAGGTTTTGAATATCTACCTTAACTTACAATTAGCATATAGATGAATTGAGAAATGAATAAATAAATAAAATTCTTTCATCATTGAGATTGAAAGATTTATTTGTGATGTATTTCATGTTGTCCGAGATACAGTGGAGATGAACATTGGATGATAAAAGAGAATAAGATTATGAATGAATTTTTTTATAAACATTTTGGATGATGTTTCTTTTATTATATTTTGATACTTCCAGATTGATGCCGCATTTTAAGATAAATGGCATCTTGGTCATTTTGATTACTCGTGCATGATAATTACCCGTTTATTGCATTTATGGTCTACATGTGTAGCACTTTTATCAAGGGTACAGACTTTCTGACCGGAGTGTTACAGTGACTGAATTGGTTTGGTTATCAGCATGCAAACTCATTAGACTGCAATCAGGCTTTTAACATTAGAACAGAACACTTTCAACTGGATGCGCATGCAACAAATCGCAACCATGTATTTTCAATTCATTATGTTTCTACTGAATTTCAAACCCTCTTTCTCTTCGCTTCGCATAGACAAGTTGAATGTTATTATCTGCCTGCATGTTTTCTAGTAACTGCTTCCATCTCGACAGAATCTAGTCCTACCAGTCATTGCTTTTTAAATTTATGGTTAGTTCTAGTTTCATTTTCAAGGTGGATTTCATTCCAAGCTAGGGAGAATGACAAAATAAAAGGTAAAACTGAGAGCGACATTACAAGTTTCTTCCAAGAATGATGATTGATACTGTTGAAGTTGCTGTTGGGTTGTCTTCCTCATTTCCCTCTCAGTGTTTTACAGCAAAATATATTCAATCCTACAACAAGTACCGTTTGTGTTTTCTGATCTTTTATCCTGAATTTTCTCTCAATATCAGCAAAAAGGAAAAAATCTCCGGAAAATGGTGCTGAAAACTGTGAGTCTCGACCACATGCATTATTATCCATTTCCTTTTACGTACAAAATCTGTAGAAAACACCATGCATGTATAAAGTAGCTGTTTCCAAGCTTCCTGTCACTTGCTGCACATGTTGTAAACATTATCTTAAGAATATTATTGCCGACCAGAAGCAAAAGAAATTTATAAATTATTTACAAAACTCAAAGCACATTCAAACTGGCACATGCCTTGCTCTGGATAGAATCTGGATTATATATTTTTCAATGCTTGTTTATTTGATCTCTGATGTTTTTCTGTTGACCCCTACGTGGTTCTAATCAGATCATGGGATTGAAATTAAGTATTCTTCATCACACAACCGAAATTTATTATTTTTAATCATGGAGGCTGGTTTTTATTTATTTAGTTTGGTCCATATGTGGATGTTGGATATATAGTTGGACACGAATCACCTTCTTCGAAGATCCTGGCAGACAGCATATTAGCAAAGCCATGTGCGTATTTATACAATGTCAGGAATCTATTTTGGTCAATTCATAAATCAATGCTTATTTTCAAATTTATTACACAAGTTGTTGATGCAAAAAATTATACCAAGATAATGACATAATTATTTATAGGTGAAACGTATATGTAGTATGTTTCAAGCTAAAAAAGAATGATACAAGAGAAGTTTTTAACCTACAGTCAATATTGTTTTACTACTCTTTTTTACAATGCTTTTTTCGGAAAAATTACAAGCAGTGTCTTTGTTTTATATGTTGAGTGAATCTAAAATGTTTTCAAAGGGATTTTAGAGAGAATAAAGTTTTTCTAAAGCTTCAAGAAGGATTGAATCGAAAAGAAGATCCCTTGCCCTTGTTTTGTCGAGAGCATGAATTCGTATACAATTCGAATAGCTAAGGATAGTGTTGATATTATGCACTTTATGTGATGTAGATTACCTTACTTGAGGACAATATAAGTTTAGGAGATGCATAAACTAATTATATGATAATTTTAATTGTAGGATTAAAAAATGGAGGAGCTTGAAATGACAAAAATAGGCCTGAATGAAGCAAAAGCATGCAATATGACTGCCAATGCATCCATGTGGGTTTGAATGAATTGTCCTCAACCTACACCAGACAACACCAAATCTATATAATTTAAATCATCCATAATTCCTTCCAATTTGTTTCTTTCTATATCTAAATTTCTCGATAATCATAATTTAATTTACCCAAAAAATTCCTTCCCACCAATCATGCCAACAAAAACAACCAAATGGATGATAATTTACTCTTAAAAAAGAAAAGAAACCCCAGGTACTAGTACAAAATTTTGGAATAAATTAATACAAACTTGTAACATGGGAAAGTTTATCCCTAGAAAATTGAACCATTTGATAGCAAATATGAATTAGGCAATTAGAAATATGACACGTCGCCTAGACATATGTCATCACAAAGCACAAATGAACAATTTTAATCAATATATAATGAGTAAATTCATTTCAAATAAAAAAAAAGTTTGATTGTTCAATTAATGTCACACATCCCCCTGGTAAGTGAAATGCATGAGTTGTCAATAGAATACATATTAAGAAAAAATTGTTACTATGATAATCGAACTAGTTATATTATATATTAAAAGCCTATTTAACCTAATTTATGAAAATTAGTTTATAATTATTTAAAATTTTAAAAAGTTTCAATTTAATTAAAATATTTATAAATGATTGATAAACAGTTGACGTTTTTGATAAAATATGATTTATAAATAAATTTTATTATTAAAAGCACTAAAAAAGTGCTAAATTATTTAATCATATAAATTATATAATAAAAGTTTAAAATTAAATAGGAGTAATATAATAAACATTAAAATGAAGTTTGATTTTTTTTTTTTATTATTCATAAACCCAAATTAGGTTATAAGCAAAAATAAATTCTTTCTTCGCGCATCTATCATTCATTTCAAAAAAATCTAAACCCTATATATCTTGTTTTATAGATGAAGGATTACCCAATTAACGGGAGGTTGACCGACTAAAAAAGCATGATGAGGATATTTTATGCCAGATTTGTTTGGCTTGAACATGGTGGATGGAGTTGGCACTAAATTTTGAAATAATATTTTGATTCTGCATATATTATATATATATGAAATGAAACTGAGTAAGCCACGATAGTTGCAATGGCATTCGTGTGGTTTTCTTCGAAGTTGGTGGCTTTTTCTTAACTAAAACATATAAAAGCTATGATCACTTCTTTCTTCTCCAGGCTCACACTAACGTATCTCCATCTCCACCTCCATCTCCTTCTCTTCTTTCTTCTTCTTCTTCTTCAGTCTCAGAAGCCATAATGTATAGAATCACCGTGCTGCTAGTGTTACTTTCAGCCGCTTGTCACGTTGCCTTGTCAGCCATCGCCGATGGTAAGTTCTCAAAATTGCACGTCCAGTAGTTCATCAGTTTCTGGCTGAATTGTCTATTTCTCGTAAATCTCATGGAAAAATGCAATTAATACACAAATGCATGGCACTGAGATGAAGCAATACTTTGAGGATATGTTAATAGAATAGTTTACAGAATAATATTTAAGTTGTTGCTAATGGAACTGATTTTTGGGACTTCAGGTTTATTGCCGAATGGCAACTTCGAGAATGGACCAAAACCATCACAGATGAAAGGCACAGTGGTGACGGACACAAACGGCATTGCCAACTGGAAAATTTCTGGATTTGTTGAGTACATAAAATCAGGCCAAAAACAAGGCGACATGTTGCTGGTCGTCCCCGACGGGGACTTCGCCGTCAGGCTTGGCAATGACGCTTCAATCAAACAGAAGGTTAACGTCACCAAGGACATGTTTTACTCCATAACTTTTAATGCAGTTCGCACTTGTGCACAAGAAGAGAAACTCAACGTTTCCGTTTCCCCAAATTCGGAACCCAATGACTGGGGAATTCTGCCAATGCAAACCGTGTACAGCAGCAATGGTTGGGATTCTTATTCATGGGGTTTCTTGGCTGAGGCTTCTGAAATTGAGATTTCTATTCATAACCCTGGTGTTGGAGAGGACCCAGCTTGCGGCCCACTCATTGATTCTGTTGCTTTGAAGGTTTTGACTCCTCTCAAGCGCACCAGAGGTAAGCAGAAACTAGTTCCAGATAAAACTGAACTTTTTTTTTATTTGTGGAATTCTTGATGATTAAATGGTTTGATTGTTTGTTAATTATATGAAGAAAACATGTTGAAGAACGGAGATTTCGAAGAAGGTCCATATGTCCTTCCCGAATCATCTTGGGGAGTTCTAATTCCACCCCAAATTGAAGACGATCACAGCCCTCTTCCAGGATGGATAATCGAGTCTCTTAAAGCCGTGAAATACATTGATTCTGATCATTTCTCAGTTCCCGAAGGCAAACGAGCCATTGAACTCATGGCCGGAAAAGAAAGTGCTATTGCCCAAATTGTTAGGACCACTGTAGGCAAGAACTACACCCTCTCATTCTCCATCGGCGACGCCGGCGATTTATGTGCGGGGACATTGGGAGTTGAGGCGTATGCAGGGTTGGATAACATTAAACTCCCTTATCAATCTACTGGCAAAGGAGGTTCGAAGAAAGCGGAGCTGAAGTTCAAGGCCATTTCAACAAGAACAAGAATTATGTTCCTCAGCACATATTACAGTATGCAGAGTGACAACTCAGGATCATTATGTGGCCCGGTGATTGATGACGTTAAATTGCTTAGCGTTCGATCGCACTAGATGCTGATCAGCTGCCTTCTTCAAATAAAAACGAAAATGAAAGTTTAATATACACGTTCTTCAAGAGCCAGCGAACCGAGCCACCTGAGCTGACTGCCAATCAAGACCCCAGAGCTTGGTGCATTTTTTACTTGTTCAAGGTTGTCAGACCCAGCAATTCATGGTCAAGTTCTCCGTTATCACTGTAAGTAATTTGGCGGCCATTATCATGTCAAAGATGATTGAGCCATCAATGAAACCATAGAAACAAATAAGTTACTATTGAATTGTATTGAAATTCGGGTACTAGATTACTTGGCCTCTTTGTCTTAAGGGCAATGATTCAAGTCATCAAAAAATAATTCTAAGATTAATTAATTAATTTATTTATTCAAAACTAGTATAAACTACTATTTTGGAAAACTTGTTCATGAAGTAAAAACTTATAAGTGAAACCTGATTTTTTTTTTTGGACTAAATCATGATATTAGACAAAAAAACATAGATCCATATCAAAGAATAGACAAAACTGACACTAAAACAAATTCAACAAATAAATAAATAATTGAGTAAATTAATTATTGAATTAATCTACAAAACATCGATAATAAACCCTAAAATTTGAAACTTAAGGAGTAAATAGAAACTATATATATAAAAAAACACAAAAATGTTGAGTTTATTTTTGCAAGATTCAGAAAAAATAAATTGATTCACGACATTTTAAGATGAAAATTTTTATCGCGGTAAGAAGAGGGAACATTTGCAATTTTTTTTTTAATTTAAAATTTAACATACAAGAGACTGGTGGGCATAAGTCCAAAGCAAAAAGGTTGCATTTGAGATTTTTAAAAAGGCTGAAGGACATATTCCCACCCAAGGTTTTCTCTAAACACTAGTTCACCCCCTAATTTTTAAAAACCTAAATATTCACCTATTAATCAAAGTTAACGAATAAATTTAACGATCAATAGTTAAATATTAATAGTTAAAAAGATGATTTTTCTATTTTGATAAAAATTTTAAAAATAATAAAATAAATTTTATAAAAACAACAAAAAGATTAAAATTAATTACAAAAATATTCAAAATCTTTTTAAAAAATTAAAATATAAAAAAACAATCACTATCAATAGTAGCATCTTTAATATTTTTGTAAAATTTTTTAAAATTTTATTTAAATGTTAAATTATATTTTTATTATATTTGTTTATGAATGTAGTTTAGTCATTTTATCAAAAATATTAAAAAAGTTGGATGAAAAATGTTTAAGGAGACAATGTTTGGGTTTCTAAAAGTTAGAAAGTGACATTTTGTTTTAGAGAAAACCTTGGGTGGGAATATGTCCTTTGGCCCTAAAAATATGGTTAAATAAGGTTTATACTATTACGTATGATTAATTATAAAATTTTTGTAAATATTTTTCTATATACAGAAGATGATATGTTATTATATATTCGTATTGGTAACTCTTCGTTATTGGGCGACCCCATAATTGAACTGAGTGTCAAAATTAAATCAAAAGTTTTGGTAGTGCTATTGGCGCACCCGGAAAGTAAGGATTATAGTGCTTGCAGCCCTTCTCCAATCTACAGCCATAATCCCAAGGCAAAAGAAAAGACATACATTAGAAACCAAGGAGCAAGCTGATTATGTAAATGCTTAAAAATGATGGCTATGAATCTCAGAAAGAAGTTAACTCTTCAAGTTTGATAATTCAGCAGACGACATATTGGAGAACTTTCAGAATTTTCTTCGCAAATGGTTAGCAGGCAGAACTGCCTTATCAGTCTTCTCGGCATACAAACAAGACAAAGTTTGGCTTGTATCAATAAGAATTTGATTGTTAATTTTGACAGACCCAGCTAAAAACAATTTTCTACTAAGAACTTTATACTGCCGAGACACCAGGCGGAGGATCGCAATATCCAGTTAGAAGAGCAACCACATCGTTCTGACGGGCCTGGAAAGATTCAGTGCTAGACGCAGCAGACATAAAATGATTACTTCACTTCTACTCATCAAGTCAGGAAATTGTAAATGCCTTTTAAATCGGTCTCCCTGCGTTGACATTGTATAACTGGATAAAAATAATAATAAAAAATTTTAATATTAATTATACATAAAAAAAAAGTTTTAATTCACAAAATCTTTAGATTTTAATTCGAATCAATAAAAATTTTAATATTACTTTATCAAATATAAAATTTGTATCGTTTACTCACTGTTTCGATAATCAACATTATTAAATTAAGTTGGTTTTGTTATCTATTTCTGTTATGATAATGATTTTCTTATGTTACTTGATTTTATTATGTGATTATCTTAATTTATATAAATAAGGGGTAAGAGAGTCGAACCACCCCACAACCCAATCTAAACCCTCTATTTTTATCACGACCTATAAAATTATAGGTTGTGCGTGGATAATGAACAATGAAAGTTATAGTGATGATCTTGAAATAAAATCTATAAACCAATTTGATATAATCATTAAACATAATAAATAATTAAAAATGATACAATATAAAATTATTGTACGATGTGCAAAAGCACATAGGTTGGCCCGTGGAGGCACAACCAAAGGGACTTTGGGTCATGCCTCAGAGCCTTGCGTGCTAATGAGCCAACATGACTTATAAGACATGCTAATTGGTGAGTCTTAACATGACACGTTTTGTCGATAATGTCGGCTACATTAAATTCAACCGATTTAATTCACTATTGTGTTTATGCATAAATAATTATTATTGTTTTGTGGTCACCAAATACTAAGTCTTTTTATGTATTATTTTGTAATAAATTGTATTATTATTAATATTTAACAAAATATCTTATATATAATATGCATCTAAGTGTTGCACCAAAATGTTACTAGTTGCTTTAGCACGTTCTAATTGTGATCACTTTTTGATAAGATTGTTTTATATTATGATAGTCTCATATTTATTAACTATGTCTAAAGTCTGCATAATATCGAGTCTTTACAAATTTTTTAGAACAATCACTTTAACAAATACATAAAAAGAGTATAATCAAATCACTCGATTTTATCATTTTAAAAGTATTTATTATGACATTTTTGCATTTACGAATAAAAAATACTACTAAAAATTTATTTACAAATGGTATTATCAATGAACCAATATTTTTTAAAGAATTGATTTTAGAGTATCAACCTTAAGAAATACAGTAAAAATTGAATTGAATTTTCATTATGACTTTCTTTTGGTAATTTTTTACTGTTTTTCTTGAGATCAATACTCTAAAATCAATTCTTTGAAAAATATCGGTTCATTACTAATTTCATTTATATTTATTATGACTTTCAAACGCCCGGTTCAAGAGCCTTTTCATCAAAATTGTTTGTTAATGTGGGTCCAATCATATATTGACATTTGGCAGCCTAATGGAAAGACATAAAACTGTGAAATTGTTTAAAACGACACTCAAGTGTTCCGCTAAACCACTCCGCTACATTTTGGTTCCAATATTGTCCGTACAATTACTGTTAGGCAACGACGTCGTTCCGCGCTTGACGATTCAAAACCTCTAAATCCCTCAACGTATAGCAATTTTAAAGGGACAACGTGGCGCCATTTTAACCGCAACGGACTGTCCTACTAACGTACACCTTATGCGCACAGTGCACACCAACGGTCTCTTCCCCGATATCAGCCACGCCACGTCGCCTGACCACGTTCCTAATCCTGTGCCAATGGCACACTTTAGCCTTCACCTTTGGATTTCCACTTTTTAACGCGCCAAAATCTGATACTTTTAAAACACACAGGTTTTCTCTTTCATGCGATTGTCACACACTCTCTCGAAAACTCCTTTTTTGGCTCCGATTATGGCGTCCGGGTTGGTTTCTGGTTCGGCTTCGCTGATGTGGTTTAGAAAGGGGCTCCGGATCCACGACAACCCGGCGTTAGAGTACTCTTCGAGGGTATCAAAGTGTGTTTATCCTGTGTTCGTTATTGATCCGCATTACATGGAACCTGATCCTTCGGCATTCTCTCCGGGGTCGGCCCTGGCCGGTCTCAACCGAATCCGGTTCTTGCTTGAGAGTCTGGTGGATCTTGACTTGTCTCTCAAGAGGCTCGGGTCAAGATTGCTGATTTTTAAGGGCGAGCCAAGTGAAGTTGTGATTCGGTGCTTAAAGGAGGTTCAATTGCTGTTCGTAAAATCTCATTTCATTTTACCGTTATAACTGTATTTTGAATGTGGATACCTGTAACTGTTTTTGGAAGAACCTTGTTTGAATTCCAGTAGAAGAGGTTTTAATTTTAATTTTGTTGAAAAAACATATAAATATAAACTTATTAAATTGCTTCTCTTTTAGAAAGATGAAAAAGAAGATTATCTGGAACAATATTTCCTTCTCTGTTTGTCTACTTATATCTTCTATTTCTTCTCCTTTCTTCCTGATTCTGGATTTTTATTCTCTAGCTCTGCTCTCTATCTTCAATCTTCTTCTTCTTTTAGTTCAGTCCACATCAATTGGTATCAAAGCAGTGATCCTCTACCAACACAAAATCAGAAGCTTATACATGTAGAGTTACAATGGTTTCAGGAAATGTTGTAGGCATTGAAAGAACGCTCTCATTGGTTACTTCAGGAATCATTTGACAAGCCCAAAAACTTGAGTAAAGGGTTAAGTTTGCTACGCAGAGAAAATTTTGAGCATAAATTTTACCTAGCGGAAGCGGAACCAGTTGCTGAAAATTTTGAACAAAAAAGGGGCTAGCTGAGAAGGAAACTGTTGCGGAAAATCTTGGGCAAAATTTTTCAGGGAGATTTCCGAGCAAGCAGAAGATTTCTCACTTCAAGAAAGATGATAATCGACTGCTGTGTACGAGGAAGGGAAATAGTTGTCAAAGACATGGCTCAGGCAGGCCTAGGTGAGGCTTTGCTTAAGACGATGGTCACATCGCCTTGAGTATGGTCAAGGCCACTAGTGGTTCAAAGGCGATCACCTTTACCGCTTTTTTGACGTCTTTGGAGAAGCTTTAGGCACTGAAAAAATGTGCTTTATTATCACCTAGGCTATCTCTTACTTAGATCTGTGTGTAAGCGACAATTTTTGGACCGTTTCTGGTATTGTTAAAGGCTTTCTAGCAGGTTTTGGGCAATTTTTGGCTAGATATATGAGGGTTATTGGCAATTCTAAGGTCTCTGCTGAGGTTTAAAGTTGTCGGAGAGATCATTGACGAATTTTGAGATTGCTGAGAGATTGATGGCAAGTTCTAAGAAGAGGTTGTTAGCAAGTTCGAAAGCTATTGAATAGGTTGTTGGAGAAATTTAAGGTCATCGGATGGATTGCCAATCTTTGATCCTTTATAAATGGTCGTCTGAGAGGTGTAGACATAATAACCAATTATTGATTTGATACGAGGCTGCCGATCAATATTTAATTGTTGATGCAGTAACAAATTATTTTAAATTTAATGAAAATTAAAAAATTTTTAATGAAAATTTTCAATGGCCTTAGGTAAAACAGCAACACCTTCGACTTGCCTTTTTCACCTAGACAATAAGACCCTTCATCACCTTTGACAACTATGAGCGCAAGTCTGTGACGTGATGGTAAGATTGACATCCTTTGTTCGTGTGGAAATAGTTGTTGTACTGAAGTTAGGTGGTGACACTGTAGCCAAGCATACATTCTTGTTCTTTAGGCCTGGGGATGTTGGGACTGTCATTGCAAAACTTATGCCCCTGAGATGTCCAAGCATGTAGGAGCTCTTTTGGAAGAGACTTGCAAGAAATCTGGCTTTTTAGATAGCCACAATCTCTTTCATTGACAAACCTCTTGCATGGCAGAAGTCTCTCTCAATGGAAAACCTCTCATCCTAGCTATTTCCAATCCAATCTCACAGTCTGAGTGTGTTGTTGAAGAAGCTTATGTTGGGAGTGAGGGCCGTGCCATTTTTTCTCATGAGAATTCGTTTCATTTGTTTGAATACAATGACAACGTTTCTATTTCTAACCAGGCCAAAAATCTCCACATTTTTCTAGGACTTGGTTGGGGTTTGGTCTGCTTGCATTTCCTTGTGGACAAGGAACTTGGAGGGGGAGGTATTGTTACGGACAAAATCTGCAAGAGATCTAAACAACTGCTTTTTATGTCAGCTACTGCACAACTTTTATATTAACCACTAATTAGATGATTTGCTTTTATTCTATAGCCAATGCATAGCCTTTATATTAGCTGTTGTATAACAACTAAGAGTAGCTAAGGGAAGGGAGAGAGTGAGAATTTGTTCGGAATGTAATGACAAACCCACTATATATCCCGTGCTTATAGTGCAGATTTCGATCAATGAGATAGTAATCAATTTTTTGTTCTCTGTTTGTCTTCTTATGTATTCTATTTCTTCTCCTTCTCCTTTGTTCTTGATTTTCTTTCTCTGGCTCTGCTTTATCTTCAATCTTCTTCTTACCTTAGTTCAGTCCACATCAAGTCATTAATTGGATGTTTTTAACTTACCTTCACGAGAACTTGCTGCTGTGACCATTGCCTCTATTTGATTCACCATTTAAGCTTTCATTGGCTCACCTTAAGATATTGATGAATGGGATCCTGAATCCATCAAAAATAGCTATTGCCCGAGTAGCTAAATATGGTAGAATATCTTAATGGTTAATATTGCTCTATTTTTGTTTCCCCTTTAAGGCGAAAACTTTTAGTTGAAATTCTTGAGACGTAGTCACCACCACATTTATATGAATTCTTATCTACAATTTTTCTCTTCTTATTTTGCTCTTGCAGTGGGATATCAAGAAGCTTTGCTTTGAGTATGACACAGACCCGTATTATCTGGCTTTAGATAAGAAAGTTAAGGTAAGAATTTTTATTTCCTAACTCAAGAACCATTTAAGTAGGTTTTTGTTGTTTTAGAAATATCTAGAAAATCTGGTAGAATGATGTGATTCTCCTTTGGATTATAGTTAATAGGAATATTGCCTTTGTTTAACAGGATTATGCGTCTACAGCTGGAATTGAGGTTTTTTCTCCAGTGAGTCATACACTCTTTGATCCTGGTGATATCATACATAAGGTATGTGACAGTCCTAGTCAATCATGTTAGAACTTTCAAGTATCTAATTAAGATTATAACTAGCTTATGAAGTGGAACAGTGTTGTTTACATGATTCTGAAGGAGACTATTTTACTCTTGTATTGGTGTAGTATTCATTTTACTAACTTATGACTGTGTTGTTCACCAAGAATGGGGGAAGGCCACCACTGAGTTATCAATCATTTTTAAAGCTTGCCGGGCAACCCTCTTGGGCATCTTCCCCCCTGTCAATCTCTATTTCGCCACTTCCTCCTGTTGGAGATATTAGAAGTTGTGAGATTACAGGAGTTCCAACAGTCGAAGAAATTGGGTACAAAGACCATGAACAGGTGTGAAGTTACAAATACTTTCTAAAGTTATTAGTTTTTTTTCATTGACTAATAGTATGCATGTAGGATGACTTGACTCCTTTTAGAGGTGGTGAATCAGAAGCTCTCAAGAGATTGAGAGAATCTATCAGTAACAAGGTATGAAGCTAAGGTTCTGCACATGTAAAGCTTTGGTTGCTAAGTAAATCAGTTGTGGAATGAAATGAGCTTATGCTAAACAATTGAAGAGACTCAAGAGATCATTTCCACCTCACCATACTAGTAATACTAATTTCCAAATTTCCCTCATATACTTGACTTTCTGATGCAAGTAATGATTTAAAGCTTGAGTCAGGAGAATTGCTTCAGAATGAAAAATTGCCATGTCTTTTGATAGATGATAAACAATATGGCTCTTATTGGGTGCCACAAAGGCAGTAGAAATTCCTATGAACAAAATACCAAATTTTTAATGTTTTCTCATAACATATATATGGTACATGGAAATTCCATTAAATTTGTTATATTAACATTTTAAGTTCATGGTGCTTAATTCCCACTTTCCTCTGAGGTGCTGCATTGATGCAACTCTTTTCTTTGTTTGTGCACTAGGAGTGGGTGGCAAACTTTGAGAAACCTAAAGGTGACCCATCTGCATATGTGAACCCAGCAACAACTGTTCTATCACCTTACTTGAAGGTGAGTTTACTTGGGGTGTTCTGTCTTTTGGACTTTTTGAGGATTTTGTTACTGCAGACCTACACAAATGTAGACTAATCTCACTGCTGCATTTACATTTGTGCTTTTTAACTATTCATTTTTCTCTATTTCTTGTCTCTTTGCAGTTTGGCTGTCTGTCATCCAGATTTTTCTACCAATGCCTAGCTGATGTTTATAAGAATGTTAAAAAGCACACATCACCACCAGTTTCCCTACTTGGACAGGTCAGTCTACTGTCTATTATAAGTAAGGCTGGTTCTAGTCTCCTAGATGCAGTATACTAAAATCTGGTTCAATGCTGCAGTTGCTGTGGCGAGATTTCTTCTACACTGTAGCTGCTGGCACTCCGAATTTTGATCGGATGAAGGGTAATAGAATTTGCAAGCAGGTAAGTGCAACTAATGGCTTTTATCAGTATATTTTCTTTGTTGGAGATTTGTAGTAGTTCATTTTGTAATCTCAAAAATGCAATTAAAGTTAACTCTCAAATTTGAAGGAAAAGAAAGGATAAAAATATTTACATAAAAGCCAGTGATGATGATAATGTGAATGATTATTTTATATATTTAGGCCATATTTGTTTAGTTTAGGTTCATTTGTCTTTTTGTAAAATATATGTTGTTTGAGCCTGGTTAATGTTGTAACTAGAATTTTGTGATGAGTATAAGATTTTTCTGCATACCTACGTGGAAAAACTGTTAATATTATTTCTCGCTGGAAAAATATCCTTTTCAATCAGAATCAGTGGGCGCTATACCTCATTGACAGCTCCAGGTGTAACTGATCACTGTTGTCAGCACTATATCATCTCAAATTGTTTTAGTT
Source organism: Anacardium occidentale (assembly GCA_026122585.1). Classification (NCBI taxonomy): domain Eukaryota; kingdom Viridiplantae; phylum Streptophyta; class Magnoliopsida; order Sapindales; family Anacardiaceae; genus Anacardium; species Anacardium occidentale. Next base: position 431,053 of record JAJEJH010000310.1, read on the forward strand.
GTGTTGTTCTTTTTAACAATTCAAAATCTATAGAAGCAATTTCTGAAACTAAAACCAATTTGTTTTTCAAATTGAAACTTCCTGTGATTGTTTTCCCTATATGAATAATAAACCCCACTGACATGGTTACTGGTTTAACGAAAATCAATGTGATTCAGCATGATCTTCCGAATTTAATATTCATTGGATTTCATATTTGCTCTTGATTTATGATGAAATACTATCTGGTGACGTAGATTCCTTGGAATACTGATGATGAACTGCTGGTTGCTTGGAGGGAAGCTCGGACAGGGTACCCTTGGATTGATGCTATTATGGTCCAGGTGAGATTTGTGTCATGCTTTGTATTTTAACTAAATGCTGCTGCTACCTATGTGTGGCCTTCCTTAGCTAGGAAGAATGTTTGAAGTTTGTATATCTGCACTGTTGTAGCTTCGCCAGTGGGGTTGGATGCACCATCTCGCTCGGCATTGTGTAGCATGTTTCCTAACTCGTGGAGATCTGGTACGACTTCAATGTTCTGGATTCTTTTATCTCCCTGTTTTTCTGTCTTGACATGAATTTGCCCTGCTGCTAGTTTGTTCATTGGGAAAAAGGACGTGATGTCTTTGAAAGACTTCTTATTGATTCAGATTGGGCAATTAATAACGGAAATTGGATGTGGTTATCATGTTCATCTTTCTTTTACCAGGTACAAACACATTGCTCTTAGCCATAATGGCTGCTAGTCGAGAGACCTGTGCATTTAGGTTTTCCCTTTACAAATTACATTTTTTCTTGTGCAATTGTTCATGTTTCAATTGTTTTGTGCTCACCAGTATCACCGTACCTACTCCCCTATATCATTTGGAAAGAAATATGACCCAAACGGTAATTATGTTAGGCATTTTCTGCCCGTTTTGAAAGGTATGTTTAAGGCCCTCTGGTCGTCTACTTTGTCTAGGTCTTTGCTACTATTAATTAATATATATATACACACACATATTTATATATTTATATATTTAATGATCAGATATGCCAAAGCAATATATTTATGAGCCATGGACAGCTCCACTAAGTGTCCAATCTAAAGCAAAGTGCATAATTGGAAGAGATTACCCAAAACCAGGTCAGTGTCTTTTCTTTTCCTATCTGTTGAGTAAACAAGGTTCAGAAATTAATCAGCGCTGTTAAAACTTTCAATGGGGTCTTCTACTCACACTGTTAATGCTGTGAGACTAGCCAGGAATCATTATTATGTGTAGCATTACGCGTCAAGTACCATTTGAGAGACAGAAATTAGTCTCAGCTTGCTTATTCTAGGGAAGCTATAGGGATTGGACTCTGCATAGTGTCTATTAACTGCCCCTATGCCCTGTGTTTTGCTTCAGTGGTTTCACATGATTCTGCAAGCAAAGAATGCAAGAGGAAGTTGAGCCAAGCATACGCTTTGAACCAAAAACTAAACGGCCACGTGGGTGAAGAAGATTTAAAAAATTTAAGAAGACGACTCGAGGAAGTTGAAGACCAGGAGTCCAGAAGTAGAAGGCAGAGACAAAAGCTCTGACTGGTTTACTCATTAAACATAGCTTCCACTCTTCTCATCTTCCATTTCTAAGAAAGGTTTGGCAAATTTTGGTTAATCCTTCATGCCCTTGATGTTATAAATTCATTTTGTACTGTATATATGAAGCAATGTCTATCACTAAAGTTTTGGAATATGGAAACCATAAATTCATGAGATAATTACAAAACCAGACTTATTTTTCACATGGAAAGAAAAAGTAATAAGAGGAGAAAATAAAGAAAGCATAGAAGTACCATATTATGGGCTCTCCCTATGATCAGTACAAATTCCTTTTATTTAATAAGGTGTTGTTCAAGTTCATTGGGTTAATTTTGCCAGTGTGGACGTGAAAAATAAGTATCAAAAGAGGAGTACAGTTAATCAATAAGAATAGAGGCCATTAGTTCGATTGATAATAGTAAACACTCATTTAATGGTAGGTGAGTGCTGTGATCATGCTAAAAGTAGTATTTGTTAACTGTTATTAGGCTTTTGGAGAACAATATGTCCTTCTCAAGACTCGACACTACGAATTGTGAGGTGGGATGATGCTTGTTTGCGAATCAGTACTCATAGTCGAGAAATGTATCCCTAAGTTGACTTCAAAGAGAAATCTTTTGACCATACAACAATTGTCTCCTTTGGGAGTGCAAATGGTATTGTTGAAATTCTTTGTTTTCTCTTGCACATATAAAGCCACATGGTTGGTTAAGATTTTGCATCTAGCAAGACGGTGGTAACTGTTAAGTATTTAATACATTACACGTAAAAGTTGTGTTTATGTCGAATTAACTCATGATATCTTTTGGGTCATATCTTCTATTCGTAATTGATTGCTTTGACACATGTTTTAGTATTGTTATTCACCGTTTGAATTATTTTCTATGTTTTCATAAAATATCATGTCAAATCCATATATAAATCATATGATTTTTTTATTAATATTGTTTAAAAAACCTTAACTCTTTCAATCTATTTTTTTTGATTGGAAGTTGTTCGTCCATTTTCCATTCACCTTTGTCAAGGTCTAATCTTTTTATCTTTTTTTTATCATATTTGTCCAAATATAGTTTGATAAAAATAGTTTTTTTAAAGATTTTGTTGTATAAAGTATTTGTTAACTAATGATTATTTTACTTATTTTTTGAAATATATTTTAAAAGTTTTAATTTAAATTTGATTTGATTTTAAAAGAGATTTAATCCTTTTAATTGAAATTTAATTTAAATTAAAATTAGATAAATTTGAATTTAACTGAAGTAAATTAATTTAACGTGTAAGATGAAAGCAACTCTTACGAAATCTACCCCGCTAGTAGTCCTCCAAGTTTTATTTTGCTTATGTGGCGATTTCTCATTGAAGAATACAAAGTCAAAACCACAGACACTAAGGTCGCACGTGCCAAGTCAAACCCCAGTAACAGTAAGGTTAGTGAGAGGCACCCTCATCGCAGCCACCCTTTAAATTTTTCCGCTCCTTCATTTCACATTATTTCATTTCTGAGAATTTAAGAAAAGGGTAGAGAGAGTGACGGCGTCGTTTTCATCTCTCTAAAACGCAGAGGTGACCTGAGAACAAGCCCAACCAAAGGAACAATTAAATAAACCATAATTCTTGACGACGACGATGTGGAGAAGAATCTTCTCTTCACACCTCAAAACCCTAGCACTTGTTCAAGGTCAATCTTTATGTGGATCTGCATCTGCCGCTCCTTCAATCACTCTCTCCGCAAATCGATCCCTCGCTTCTCCCCGGTTCTTCGCCGCTCGCCTCTTCTCCTCTCAACCTGGTACTGGAAACCCTAAGTTCTTCAGTTTTATGTATTCATTTCTGTATTTGTTGCTGCATTTATGCGAATATGTATTGGAATATGCTTTTATTGCTTTTGAATTTTGTCTCTACATGTGTCTGAAATTTTTGGAGTTTTGTGGCTATATGGTGGATAATGTTGTGTGAAATTGACGAAGATTGTTTAGTAAATCTGTGGAATCATTTGTTCGTGTAAATGTTGTTTAAGCAATTCTATGCAGATTTCGAGTGGATGGTTTGTTCCCGGATGATTTTCTATTAATGAGGAAGAGTAGGAGTTAGTGATTTTGAGTGTGTTTGTCTGGGAAATTCGTGCTCTGTTGATTGGAGAAGAAAAAGGTTGAAATGTTGAGGATGTCTCTTCTGTTTGTGACTATGATGCTTGAATGAGTGCCTATGTGTGTGTTTTATGTGTTGGGATAAAAATATGAATGTTATGTAAATGTCTTTGGTTGGCTTGTGATAGAGACGTCTGTGAAGAAGAAGCTTGAGGATGTTATGCCTATTGCTACCGGACACGAGCGGGAGGAGCTTGAAGCTGAACTTGAGGTAATTTTTTATCTAAATTCTGTTTTCAATCAGAAGATGTTATCTTTAATGCTGTTTGGCTTGTTGTGAAATGTTATATGTGTAAGCTGATTGGTGTTTATATGCTTATTTTTGCTGGGGCTCCTGTTTTGTGGTTCAAACTAATGAGCAGTTATGTTGCAAATATTATTTTACACTTTTCTGACTAAAAAATTTTTAAAAAATCTGTCTGCTGTTTATAATTCCTAATCATGGTCATCAGTTTATCTTTTTAATGTTGTGTAAGCATTTTTGTTTCTGTGTTGGCAGCTGATTGATGATCTGATTTCGGGTTCTCTATTTTCTGCAGGGAAGGGATGTTCTTGAGATAAACCACCCTGTTGGACCATTTGGCACAAAGGTAAACGTCTTTTGCATTTTTATTTCATTTTTCATGAAATTGTTGTAAAATAGTTTTACTTATAGTGATCAACTAATGTGGTCATTCAGATTTCTTACAGGAGATTCTCAATCATGATATTTGATTACATCTCATCTACATAGTAATGCATGATATTATTTACTATATAGGATGTTCCCTCTGGAAATATTGAGCTATTTTTTAATTGCTTGCTTGATTTTCTAGTGTTCATTCACTGGGAAGTGTTCATATGTGTAAAATGCAACTTTTGTGCTAGCTCTTTATTATTTAAGAGTTGTGGTTCTATTGCACTAAAATGATTTGTATGTTTCTTTGAGAGAGAAAATGTTTCAGATTCTGTATGTCTTCGACATTCATAAGAAGACTGTTTTGAATGAATTTAAATATATATTTTGTTGTGCAGGATTTTATTCTATAATTTGTTCCTCTTACTTTGGTGTAGTCTTCGTACTTCCAATCTACTCTCTGTCTCCCTTTTGTAAGAGGAGATACTAGATTCCACTAGTCATTTCTCTTTGAATGGTTTGACATCTTAAAATCTTGAAGAAATTAACTGTGATCCTCTAACATCATTGAATTAGATATCCAATTCATTGGTGTTAAAATTTGCAAGTTTGATATAGAAACTTGAGAGCAGATATAAATAATAATTTCTATTATTTTATCTTGTTTTCTGGACGATGGACAAGAATTAACATTCAAGTGCTCAAGACCTGGATGGTGATTGGTAATCTGTTTCATTTTTTTGGTCAGAGTGCTTTGTAATAGTTCTCCTTTAGACAGGGAACTGTACTACTGACTGCTGTGATAATTTTTGTTATCAAGAGCACCATTTTGGATGGAGATTGTTACATGGAATTTCTTTTGAATTGAATGGATGATCTAGGAGGCCTTAAGAGTTTAATAAAATTAAGACTTCTATTGGGTCTGAACTAGCTATCTCTTTGGTGATGTTTTAAATATATACATATTAATTCTGGTGTAGTATATTTTCATTTGTTAATTTATGCAAAATGGTTGGCTTTATTTTACACTTACACTTCAACAGTTTGACATATGTATAATTCTCTTATTTGACTTGCTTGTAGGAAGCACCTGCTGTTGTCAAATCTTACTATGACAAGAGAATAGTTGGCTGTCCTGGAGGTGAAGGCGGTGGGTTTTTTTCAATATACAAAATTTTGTCTTTTCTTTTCTTACAGCATTGTGTGGATGCGGATGCCTTTAATATGATTTGGGAAAAGAATTAGTAAAAGGGCATTATTTAGTAATGTTCATTTATTGTGATTTACATTCTTTCTTTCATATTTGCAGAGGATGAACATGATGTTGTCTGGTTTTGGCTGGAGAAAGGCAAGCCACATGAATGTCCAGTGTGTTCACAGTATTTTGTGGTAAGTGCAGGGTCAAACTTTGATCAAACTGTTAAACCAGGAAGGTCTTTATGTTAAACTATATTGGAAGTTAGGATTGAAGTCCTTCGATGGATTTTGTTCCAAGCCAACCCATGGGTCTAAAATTATGTGATTCATCTACAATTAATGCATCATACTTTTATCTTCCCTGTGCTCATTCTAAAATAGCATAATCAATTAATTTTAATTTGCTTGTATTACCCTGATTTCCTTGCATGAAATTCTGATCTCAAAAATCAAAAGGATTCTTAGGGTCAATTGGATTTGACTATGCAGAAACTAGGCAGAAAATACGGCATCTTAAGTCAATGCTGGATGTCTTATCTAATTAAATTCTGAAAATAACAATCATGGCATAAGACATCATTTAAAAATTCTACATACTCCGTTGAGATCTTTTCTGATGGTTAAGATTTGATTTTTTGCCCTTGATGAGACTGAGTTAGGTACTTTGATTTCCATGAGTTGTAATGTTATGGGAGGAGATCCATCTTTCATTGGTTTTTTTTCAAATGGAATTGGATGAATGAATGTATTGGCTTTCACAACTTTGTTTTCTTTAAGCTATCCATTTTCTTCCCAAGATCTCTTATATTTTCCTACTAATTTATTTTTTTATTGACAGCTGGAAGTGGTAGGCCCTGGAGGACCACCAGATGGACATGGTGATGATGATCACCATCACTGATTGCATCAGTTAATTTTCCTATTGGAATAAAATTTGAGGAGTCAATGAGGCAATTTCCGGTATACACTGCAGTTTAAAAGCTTTTATATTGTTTGTTTTGGATTAAGTCCTTAGTTCTGGCTTTTCCAAAGTTTGGGATGGCTTCTTTTTTGTGGTTATTCAGATATGGGTCAGTCATCTGTTGGAACTATGGATCTTAATATGTTTCCTTCAATGCATTGCCAAATAATCGATGGCTACATTTAAATTCTTTCCTGAAACATCTTGATGCTAGTTTTAATGGAAATTTTTTTTTTTTTAAATGTGTGTTTTATCATGCTGGATTCCTGTGTTTGATTTTGATTCAGCATAAAGATGTCATTATTATGAAAGGATGATTATGACCCTTCCCTCCCTCAATTAAGAGGCCAAAATGCATTCAGTTGCTTTTGGAATTATATTATTTGATCCTCATTTGCGGAATTTCTTTCGGCACCAATCTCAAATGATTTGATTTTGGAACAGAACTGGGCAAAGCTCTTCCCCTGGTGATTTTTGCTGGAAAGAAGAATTTCTCGAGGAGCGTTATTAGCCGTCAGAATATTTGTAAAGCTCTGGGAAGGCTGCTGAACTTCTCTCAAAGGAAATTGGCATCTACCTTTAAAACTTTTTTCCCCAAAAGGAATCGATATTCCTTTTACGAATTATTGTTTGTTTTTGCTTCCAAAAAGATTTATAAACATAACACCTCCTAAGCCAAAACTATCAATTATTCATGGTTGAAAAGGCAATGGGAATCAAAAGAGAATTGATTCAAAAATTCTCTTACTAATAATGAATAAGAAAGGAACGACACATTACAACTTAATTTCTTTTCTATTGAAATAATTGACACAGACAGAATTACGTGGCCAACATGTGTCATCATCAATTGCCCTTCATTATTCCTTCTATACCAAAAACCACTTTTTTTTTAGTAATTTCATTGAAGGGTGCACTAAAATCGTAATTTTCCCACAATTTTTTTAATATATATTTGATCATACACTTCGAATATTATGCTAGCTACCAGTTTAGATTTAATCTTGATCCATATACAATGCAAATGGTGCCATTGATGTTGCCAAGAAGAGAAAGAAGAATAAAAATTGGTGGGGATTCCATTGGGACGAGTAGGTATGGAATAAGACAGATTGATTGCAAGGAACCATTAGAATTAGAAATCTTTTCATTTTTTTCTCATTTTTTTCTTTTTTGTCTCGTTGTTAGACAGAGTCAGGGATGAATAGAAAACTCAAATCAAATCAAAACCGTAAGATATTTGGTGATCTAATTTTGATTTCAACCCAAAATTGACATTGATAATAGTTGATCCAATTTTATATCTTCAAGAACCAACTAGTTTGATTTTGATTCTAAATTAATAGAACTAGAATCTAAAAATCGAAACTACGAATAAATTGGGCACCCAATTGGGTTTTTTCTTTAAACATTTTTTTTATTTATGTTTTGATGTGTGATGAATAAACCATTTATTGAGTTTAGATTCGAAAGAAATTATTAGATGACTTGTAGTATGTGAAATTTATATATATTTCTAATGTAAAGACTTTTTTTTAGATTTTTTTTTTAATCTTTTGTTTTGATATATGATTATTTGAAATGTTTTCTTCAATAAAAAAATAAAGATAATTTTAGATTTATTGACAAATAAAATTTATTCTAGGTACTCAAAACCAAAACTAAGATGTTGGTTTCAATGCTAAAAATGTAAAAATCGGTTGGTTTTGATTATGATTCTGATTCTTATATTTTTGACACGATATCAATACCCGCTCATCTCTAAATAGAATCCGACCTTTTACTTATCACCAGTAGAATGAGCAATTCACAACAGAAAAACTAGAGGCAACAACCAAGCTCTAAAAAGGACCAAAATTTTCCTCATTTTCCTTCTTCATTTGGTAGAGGTCTCTGTATATTTTCACACAATCCCTTCGCTATTAAATAAGGATTTGTGTTAATATGCATCGATGTAACACGGTACCATATATTATTATATTATAAAATGTCACCTCAATTAGGCCAAAGGACATTTTCCCACCCATAGTTTGAGGCGGGGACAAAGTCCCACCCGCATAAGTTTTAAAGCCTGGATTCTCACCCACTGCCTATTTTTTTATTTAAAAATAATGGATATACAGTAATAAGCAGGGGTAATTTTGTCTTTTTAATATTAAAATTTTATAAATTAATAAAATAAAATTTATATAAATATAAAAAATTAAAAAAATTTTAAAAAATTTTTGAAATTCTAAAAATGGCAGCAGCCACCGCCGCCGGCACCGGGCGGTGGCCGCCCAAAATAGAACCAGGTGGCCATTTCCG
>JAJEJH010000310.1:439841-449911 GCA_026122585.1 Anacardium occidentale
ATTTTATATTTTTATTATTAATTTTTAATTTTTAAAAAGGTAATTTAGTAATTTTAATTAAAAATAAATAAAAAAATGGACAGGGGGTGGGAATCCAGGCTTTAAAACTTATGCGGGTGGGACTTTATCCCCGCCTCAAACTATGGGTGGGAAAATGTCCTTTGGCCCCTCAATTAATATATAAACCTGGGTAATTGATATATTCTGTCTCACCTGCCATATTCCATAATTCCCATTAACTTTGTACCTGTTTAATCAAAGTAGATAAATTTAAAGATGACAGTAACACATGGGGAACCCTAGCTAGTTTGATATCGTTCATAAATATCGATCTTTTTTGGCTACACAAACTATATATTATGCCTACACTTTATTCACAATCATCATACGTAAGTTTTTGTCCTTCATGTCCCTTAACCCTATGTTATAGAGTTTAGTTTAGATCTAATATTATATATAACACCTTTTCTTTTGGCCATTGCGGGAGCCAGCTTTGCTTGCTTGCATGGCTGAGTACGTAATCATATATTTAATTTAATATATAAATTTCTACTTTAATTAATTTCTACTATTTTAATGGTCTCAAAAGTCACGAATTGTTTACAGTACGTAATCATATATAAATATGTAGAAAGAATTCCTTAGGATATTGTTCAATGTCTTCAATAATAATTATTCGAATATGGGTGGCCATGAATTTGATGCTTAAGATGCAACACGAAATCCATACTTGGGATGGGACAGTTTGGTTTAGCACACTTACCATAAAATATTTCGATTATTAAGAAAATATTTTAATTATAAGGCCGAATGAAAGGAAACGATAATAATTGATTTGATTAGTCAGTTATTTAATTATATCAAGATATAGATTTGAATTGAGTTAAATTTAAATTCAGTTTGATTAATAGGGAATTGAGCTTAAATTCGAATTCAAATTTGATAAATTTCATAGATACAAACTTGAATTCGAGACTTCATGAGTCAAATGAAATTTTTTTATAAATTTCTTATCAAGTTCTTAACGAGCCAGTTAACAATATTATTAAAACGATATTGTTTAATTAATTTAATTCAAATTATATAAGTTTGTGAACTTGATGAACTGAACCCCTTAAAATTTAAGTTCAAACTTAACAATATTTAAGATTACCAACTCAAACTCGAATAAACTCACTTTGAATTTAATCCTAACTTTTAACATATTTATCATTGTAGTAAATTTTGAAATTGCCTTAAACATTTAATACAAATGTTGATTACCGATATATTTTTTTTTTATTGAAACTGTGGAAATAATCTGAACTAATAGTTTAATAAGGTATTAATAAAAATATCTATTTTGTATTGTTAAAAACAATTTTATAAAAAATTTAACAAATTTTACATTCTAACCATTTTTCCATGTGTATTTAGCTATCGCATCGATTTCTAAACTAGATCATGCATACTTGCCATACTGTTGAACCTTAAATTCTAAATGACAAATAACCTAGAAAGGGTGATTATGTTATTTTGAAAAACTTTGTCAGTTTAAAACTTTATCAATTTATAATCAATTAATCATTAATAAATAAAACATTCAAAATATGTCAAGCACATAAACAATATATATCGATTGAAAGCATAAAGAAAAGAGAGTGGTTCGAAGCTTCTCTATGCTTTCTACGTCCATTACTCTAAGCAACTTTGTTTGAAGATTTTTGTCCATTAACTTCAACTCCAAAGCTACAATAATTTTGGTACAAGAGATTTCGTCATTCTCACATTAGTTTTGATACAATGAATTGTACTTTAAATTAGTTTTGACAGAGATTATACCTTATACTAGTTTCACAGTATTGTACACAAGGATTTGTAAAAAAATTACAAAGAAATTGTCTCATAAGGTTGATACAACAATAAGCTCTTAAAATTTTTCTCAAATGATTTACAATTTTGTTTATAGCTAAAAAAACTGTGGAGAATAATTAGAGAATGAAAGAATGAGCGTATGTGACCTAATTCTCTAACCCTTAAACTTTCAAATCATCTTCAATTTATAATATTTTGAAAGAAGTAGACATTAAAGCTGATTTGAGAGCCATTGGAGTGTTCTGGACATGTGCAAGGTTGTGTCTATTATTTGCACGGTCATGCTTCCTTTGATCTATGTTATCCAACGGTCATATTTCTTTTATCGCGCGCACCCACACGGTTGTGTGTCCTTGATGCTTTCGTGCTTCAGAATTTCAAAAGGCCACACAACTTTGCACACGATACCCGCATAATCTTCACACAATCAACATCTTCTAGGTAACACATGCGTGTGTCTATTATGCATGGGCCTGTGTCCAACATTTTTCTTTTTACACAAGCACAAATTGACCGATACGGGAGTGCGTCCTCAAAATGAGACACACGATCGTGTGCCCGAAAAACACACGGTTGTGCACCTTGCATTTATGCTACACAGACGCTTCGTATGACTTAACCAAGTCTTGTGTTGCCTTTATGGCATACACACAGTCGTGTGTTTTGGTTTTGTAGTCTTATGCCAGACAAAACCTACAAAATAAAAGCTTTTTGGTCCTTCTTTGTCATGATCGATATATGCATGGATCAAATTAGATATTTTAACATTTGTTTTGCATCAATTTAGAACCTATAAAGATCTAACACACACATTATTGTCAAATTTTTTTGGTAGATGCTATATTCGCATGTATTGAGAGACTCTGATATCATCGACGATTTTAGACGATTTTTAACCTATTTGAACAACTAAAATAGCCTAAAATGGTAAGTAGATATTTGTCTTTCATATATTATAGTGTAAAGAAATTTGTCACTTATATATATTTACTTTGAAAATTGGAATGGTGTTAAATTTACATACTGTTATTGTAAGTTTCCGATGAACACATTGGCTTACCCACTCATTCCGAAATCCATCCCTGTTTTTCTTCTTGCATACAAGCATTTCTTTACCTCAAAGTTTCCATATATATTTTTTCTCATCTTCAATGTTTAAGTTTTTATAGTTGATCTCTTAAATTAAGTATTATATTCCTAGATATATATATATATATATATTCTTTAAAGCCAGAATAGTATTATACTTGAGTTTAAAATATTATTATTTACTTAGTATTGAATTAGTCGAAAAAAAATTGATTTTGATATAATTAGTTAGATTTGTAAACTTATAAATTAGTTATTGTATTATTTGAACTGATAAAATATAAAGGTGTTTTAAGAAACATATTATTTAATACCAAAGGGAGTATATGTCAAAATATTTCTGAGATATAATATAAGAATCTCATAAATGATATACAATATAAGAATACGAGGGGCATATCTAAAGCAAATGTCATAAATAACTCAAAATAAAACAAAATAAGTATGCAGACTATAAATAAAACTAGCTAGATAAATGCTAAACAGCTATTAAGGGGAGATCCTGTGCCTCAGTTTCAAGTCAATTATCTTAGCTCAAACTATATCACAAATATCCAAAACAATATCCTGACAAGGCCTGATCTATGGTGATGAAACAAAGAATTTTAATATGGTGGATTATATAAATTTATACAAATTTTCAATCTGTATATCAAATGTCTTTAAATTTTTAATTTGTGGGTTTAAGGTGACCAAGAAGTGTTATAAACTAAACCATAATTTTAGTGCAAGACAGCATATTGTTGTCTCTTGTTGTTAAACTCAGAAACCCAATTTGTGATGTTAAATTAAATTCAAGATTGATTCTTGGTCAGGCTGATGAGGGGAGTTGACAATCCAAAAGGCACCACTTAATTTAAGCACTCCAAAGATGAAGGAAACAGAGATAATGGCCTAAAATTTGACCTACAAAGGAAATAGGATGCCTCCATTTACCAGTCTTTATCTACCATCTCAGCAAAAAATTATTCATGGTCAATCTGTTAAATATAAAATTATTATCCTCTCTTTGCTTCAATCATCATATAGCTTATGAAAGCTAGAGCTTGTACCATAGTGCAGTTATTATTTTCATTGACCAGATAAGATGAAGATAAATAAAGAATACAATTCATAATGTTATCCATATCATAATGTTATGTGTGATTCAAAGTAGTTCTTAACTGTTAAAAGGGACTGTTCTTCGAATACTGATATACTGTAAAAAGAGAATTAAATTATGTATAAGATACTGTGGTTGGATACAACTGTGTATGGATTTGAAAGCATTAGAGGGAGAATTTTTGACGGTAGAAAAGGCAGAAGCACTAAGGCATTAAAGCTGCATTTCATAGGTGATCCAGACATAGTGGTGCATAAATAATGGACTGACAGTTTCACAACCATTGACCTATAACTCAGTGAATGCCACTGACTGGTGGATCTGCATTTCTAAATTTATCTTATTGCAGCTAAGGATTTATGCTCACTTCCACTTTCACTGCACATTGGACTACAAGTATAGTGACTTTTATAGATGGCATATTAAATATATTTGTATATGTCACACTATCATGAAACTTCAACTTCATTCTGGTTGTGTGCTACTGAGTATGAAAAAAGTTAAAAATTTTTGCAGAATTTTTAAGAATGATGTTTCTGGGATTACTGATTAGTCCACTTGTGAGTTGAAGAAACCCTTCTAGTATCTATCAAACATGGGGAAATAAAGTTTGGCACCTTGCTTATGATCAAAAGAATCAAACTTTTGACATCTAAAACTAGAGGGTATACTACATTTTTGGACCAAAAAGGGAATTGAAATATTTTTGATGCTATTACATTTTATATTTATTATTTGATATGTGATATTTTATGGAATTTTTTTTTGACAATATAAGAGTTGTTCCGAAATAAGTAGATTTTGGATATTAGTAAGTGCTTGTATGAACACAAAGAGCATAAAGGGGAAACGTTTTGTAGGTGGAAGACGTAGGAAAGTGAGGGAAAAGTTGGTATGCTTTCTCCTGTGTTGTGTCTCCTCTCATAAAATCTAAAAAGGATGGGGCAAATGATATCACATTAAATAAATATGTAAGTCTGTTTTCTTTCCTAAATTAATAGTCATGATTAATAAGATTTTCAATGCATGCATGCAATTATAACAATTCGTTATTATAATATTAAACTTTTGATTATTATCATAGTTGTATCAATAGTTGATAATGTTATCAAATCAATATTTACCGTCGAATATTTGGAATCCTGAATTACTTTATACTATTTTGGATTCTAATTTAACAGAAATTACAGGTGTGTAAAACATACCAAAACCCTAAACCCATTTCTACTCAAAACCCCAGCTGGTTATTCTGTGAGAGTTGAGAAAATTTGATTAGGACAAGTTTAAGTTTGCTGGAAAGGCAAATTGGGAACTTGAAAGTTGATGACTTTATGTTAATGGGTGTCAATCAATGATGAAAAATTTATAAACAAATGATTGAAAGAAACATATTTTCTTCTACAAATTTAGGTTATTCTCTCTTGTATTCAGTAATTTTCTATAGTTGTTTTTTTTTTTCCAGTGCACAAGGATAGATTCTCTCTATGTTGCAAATCAAGAAATGAATGAATGTGCTCTGTCTGACTCTGCTACTCTGCTTTGATTCTCTGCTAATAAAAAGATATCTTGCTTTTTGTCATTGTCTTTTCAGCCTCTTACTTTCATGGATGCTCTTTCACCTCTTTTGAGTTTCTAGGTGGTTTTTGCGCATTGTGCAGCTAGCTGGTGTACACTCTATCACTCTAGTCTAACCTACTCGTGCATATTCATCTCTTTTATTCCTTTTTTTCACTATAAATACACCCTTCTAGTACTCCATCTTTTACCAGCCTCATTACATTTCTTCTTTCTTCTTACCATTCGCCTTTGCTCCCCCTTTTGCCTCTTTTTCCCGAGGAGAGAATATGAGCTATTCACATCAAACTATGGGCTCTGGTTTGTTTCTTTTCTTTATTTCAACAATTTTTTGAAATTTTTTATTTCTTGCTTAACTTTCATGGAGTATAGATTGCTACTAGTTGCAGGACCTGAATTTTTTGAGTTCTATTTGTTGCGTCCTATACTTTCTTCGGAATTTCACAGCCCAGTTAAATGGGGTTTCTTACTTTCTTTTGTGTGGTAGATTAGTTCAATAATTTGTCTCAATGGTTATTGTTGTTCCATTTGTGAGGTTTTCCTTGTCGTTCTCTATTACCCGGATTTGAGTGGTTTCTGAGAAGTGATATTGTTGTTGCAAATTTTAGGTAGTAGAACTTCTGGAAGGACATTTGAGTTTGGAAGGACTTATGTGGTGAGGCCCAAAGGGAAACACCAGGCCACTATAGTTTGGTTACATGGCCTTGGGGATAATGGTTCCAGGTATTGTTTACATAATTTCATAGTGTTGCATACTATTCTTACAATTTTGTAATTTCTTCTTTCTAGGATTTTGGTGATTAGTTGTTACAATACTGTTTAGATGTAGGAAGTCTTTCTGTCCCAATCCGAATTTCTGTTCCTTTCCAAGTAACTTTGATTCTGGGTAGATATGTACCAAGTATTGACAATATTGCTAGAGTATTTATAAAGCAATTAATTTTAGTGGTCACTGTTTGTGTGAGCTTTCATTTGTTCACATTGTGATTTGGCTGAAAGCAGGCTCGCCTTTATTGTCCGTATTTGATGCTTACTTTGTTTTTCTTACAGTGTTAGTGTCCAAAACCTATATTTTAAGGCTTGACTTTTTGGTTCCAGAAGGAAGAAAAAGAACGGCAGTTTGAGAAAGTCAGCATCTTGGCATGTTCCAAATTGAGGGCCCATATGATATTATAGTTTTTCTTTATTGAAATTCTTTAGGTTGTTTTCTCATTCGAATAAATTTGATGGGAGAGAGCAGCAGTGTTGCGAAATTATATAGATTCGATTATTCTTTCTTCCCTTTTTCTTGTTCAGATTGATGCCAAGCTTAACTCAAGAAGCCATAAAAAGAGAAAGTGCATATGCCATATTCATGATGGGGGACCACAGTTTTTCTAGGTTCTTCTGCCAATTGAGCAGCCATTCATGATCTTTCAGAAAGGATATTCATACTAATACACTTAAATTCATGTTTTTCCTGGGATTTTGTGTAAATTGGAAACTGTAGCATGGTGAACTCATAATCCTGGATTCAAGGTGAAACTGGGTTTATATTCTTTATTGGTAAACAGTGAGCAGATGGTCATGTTCACTTATTTCTGGTTTTCTGCCTTGAGTAGCTACTTTAGCTAACTATTGTGGTCCCAATACTCTAGATGAATATACAAATTACATGTCTCTTAGATTTTGTAGTTGTGGTTGTCAACTTCTATGGGCGTCACAATTGGATTATCATGCTCTAGCATATTAAAGTGATTGTTTGTTGCTTTGTTCTGTTTTTCTTAATCTCTATGGAGATGGTGGAGTTGGACATTTGTTTCATTGATGATAATATAAAAATTAAAAAGTTAAAGATAGGTTTGTCATTCAGTGTTCTGTTTGGCTGCAGCTGGTCCCAGCAATTGGAAGGCCTGCCTCTGCCAAATGTAAGGATAGATATAACTTTTGTCATCCATAAATTAACATTTTTATTCATGTATATCTTAATACTTCCCTTGGTCCTCTGATGATTAAAGTTTGCAGATTTAATTACTTATGCTGACATTCTATGAAGCAGATTAAATGGATTTGCCCAACTGCTCCTACTCGTCCTGTGGCTGTACTCGGTGGATTTGCTTGCACTGCATGTAATATTCATTGGCTCTCAGGACTCTCTTATAGTTAATAAACTGAGAATATATATCATTTATCCTATTTTAAACATTTTAAAAAAATCATTATTTGATATTAACCGAATTATTTACATTGCTTCTTTGATCTACATCAGGGTTTGATGAGGGAGAGCTTTCAGAAAACAATCCTGATGATTGGGAGGGTTTAGATGCTTCAGCAGCACATATTGCAAACTTGTTGTCAACAGAACCAGCGGATGGTATTAAGGCCAATTTTTTGAAATTAACTACCTTACATGGTTACAGTCATTTCTCTTTTTGATTAATTGATTATGAACAAATTCCCATGTAAACTCATGCAACAATTATACCATTTCATATATGAACATTTCCCAGCTTATCTATAAGAAGCTATGTTTTTTTAACATCATATGTACTGTGTGACCTGAACTGAAAGTGCTATATATCATGTGCTAATATTAATTTTTACTGTAGCTTCTTTATGCCTTTTGTCCTTCTTTAAATTATTTTAAGTGAATTGTTATGTAAGTAATATCTAGTTTAAGTTAATTTATGAACTGATGTGATGTCAGATTATTTGATTAATGGCTTGCACATATCTCATAATTTTGTTATCCTCTTTGACAGTTAAAGTTGGTATTGGAGGCTTCAGTATGGGTGCTGCAATGGCCCTTTACTCTGCAACTTGTTTTGCTCTAGGTAGGTATGGAAATGGAATTCCATACAGTGTCAACTTAAGGGCTGTTGTTGGGCTCAGCGGCCGGCTTCCAGGTTCAAGGTATGACAATATATAGATATATCCTTATAAAATAAACATTCAGCACAAGTTTCTATATAAGATGAAAGTTACTGGTAAAACATATAATAACTGTTCATAAATTACCTTTGTCAAACTTAAATATCAGCATGCTGTGATGATTATGAGGCACCTTATTTAATTCTCACAGGGAAATTCTGTATGATTCTTTGCTTGGGATTTGTCTAATTACCATAAGGTTCATAACATTTATCCATTGAGCCACAGCAGATATGAAAAGGATATTGATGACACTGAACACATATGGAAATTTTCCTGATATCTGTTTGCTAAACATTATTTTGATCCAGGAACTTGAGGAACAAAATAGAAGGTTCACTTGAGGCTGCAAGACGTGCAGCATGTTTGCCCATTATGCTCTGTCATGGAACTTGTATGTATATCCATCTCCTATGTGTGAATACCATAAACATATGAATGAATGACTAGAAGTGTTTATGTAAAAACAATTCAAAAATGAATATTTAGGAACAAAACCTTTTTGCTACTTTAATGAACTAATACCAAATTTTATTTTGTTGTAGCTGATGATGTCGTCCCCTTTCAATATGGAGAGAAATCAGCCAACTCCTTAAGTATAGCAGGATTTAGAAACCTTATATTCAAATCTTTTGAAGGGTAAGTATTGATATCTTTTCTATGCAAGAATAATCCCATGATTAAGTTTTTAGAAAATAGAAAAAGAACTTCCTGATTAGATGGGCTTTTATTGTGCAGACTTGGTCATTACACAGTTCCTAAAGAGATGGATGAGATCTGCAGCTGGCTTGCTGCAAGGCTGGGACTCGAGGGTTTTCGTGCATAGTTGTAGCACAGCATCAGTTTCTAGTTAAATGTAACACAAGGAAGCAGTAGAAAGCAATAATATGGAAAAAAAAAAATGATAAAGCTTATGTGCAAGTAGGTAGTAAATAGAAAAGGTTGTTGGGTATATGGTATAGATAAATTAAGCTTCCTGATTTTCCCATTTTCTTCTTGGTCCTAACAATAAAAATTTTGTATGCATCTTTCTTATATTTCACTTGTAGAGCATAGATGATAATGAATCTAGTCAATTCTACTTTTGGAGCACTTTTGTGCATTCATTAATACCATATGCAATCCAGTAGACTTTGGCTATTATCTTCTATTCCTCTTTCTTTTTCTCTTCATTATGCATGCATGATGGTTTGGCAGAAATAGCAAAGTTTGGCCTGCAGAAAACAGCAGAATTGTTTGATATTATAGATCTATTTACATGCGATAATTACACAATGTTCTTTTACAAGAAGCTACTGGCATCACAACACTACAGAACTTTACCAGTACTCTAGCAGTATCTGGACAATACAAGTTTTTGTAGCTTATCTGAGAAAAAAAGCAGTCACTGACTTACAGATTACTGAAAAAAGCAGTATCTGGGCAATACCAGTACGCTGGTATAATTCTGGTGGCAGCAGGCAAGTTGCAAAGATTTCCTCAACACCTTCAACAAACAGTCCAGTTCGATAATGCAGTATCCTTGGATCAAATGCTGCTG
>JAJEJH010000311.1:13729-93835 GCA_026122585.1 Anacardium occidentale
TCCCACCCACAGTTTGAGGTGGGGACAAAGTCCCACCCTCCAAATTTCAAAAGCCCAATCTCCCACCCATGGAAACAATTTAATATTAAATAAAATAGAAAACAGTAACACTTAAGGGTAATATTGTCATTTTAGGATTAAAATTTTATAAAAAATTTAAAATTTAAAAAAAATTAAAATATATATTAAAAAATTTTAAAAATTTTGAAACAACCACCGCCGCCAGTGCTGCGACGGTGGCCACCGTTGAAGGAGCCAGGTGGTCGGTAACGGCCACCTGGTTTCAGGGGAGACCAGATCTGACCTCCCCGTTTAGTGGAGGCGATCAAATCTGGCCGTTTCAGTTTTGGCAGAAGTGGCCAGTTCGCTAGAAGAAGCTGTCGGAAAGGGCCAACCTTGGTGCCAGCGGCCGTTTCTAGCCTTTATTATTGGCAGAGGCGGTTAGATCTGACCACCTTCTTCAAAACTGAGACGGCTAGATTTGGTCTCCCCTGAAACCAGGTGGCCAGAAACGGCCACCTGGCCCCTTCAGCGGCGGCCATCGCCGCGGCACTGGCGGTGGAGACTGGTTCAAATTTTTTAAAATTTTAAAATTTTTTAAAATTATTTATATTTAAAAATTATTTTATAATTTTATTATAAATATTTATTTTTTAAAAGGATATTTTAATCATTTGTGTATAAAAATTATAAAAAATGTTTCCATGAATGAGAGACTGAACTTTTGAAACTTGGAGGGTGGGACTTTGTCCCCGCCTCAAACTATGGGTGAGAAATAGTCCTTTGGCCATTATCATAAAACCCTATCATTGAAAGAACAAAGTTGTAGGGTTTATATATGATATCAAAATCCTAAAAATTACAAAAATAGACAATCTCAATCATTCCATTAAAACAGAAAAAATGGAAAGAGAAACACATTACCATGTAAATCCAATCTTGAAGAAACCCTAACAACACTCTTGAATATGCAACAACAAAGAAGAAGGGTGACAAGACAAGCAAATAACATATCGAACAAATAAAGTATATTCTAGCATTTGATCAGAGTAGAAGAGAAATATGACACCGTTTAATTTTATATCACAATGTGAAAATTGCCACAATCCCTCTAAACTTCTAGGAGATAACGAGAACACCCTTTTCAGAATTTTGATATTCCTAACACACAGTCCCATTAACAAATATGGAAAATACTAATATATGATATATATTTATATATTTGTATTTATTTGTATACCATTGGTTATGTATCTAAACAAGTTATTTTAATAACATTCAAATATAACAATTTAATTGAGTAATGTTTATTGAAAAATTTTTTTTGACAAAGTCATATTCAATCCGTTAATCTTGCCTATGTATATGACATGTAATTTCTATTACAGATAAGTTTTAATTAATTAAGTAATTAATTAGAATATGCAATATTAAGACATATTTCAACTAACTATATTCACATTAAATTCATGATCACTCAAAGTTTATTATTTCTTTCTGATTAATTTTGAATTCCTTGGGAGATATATTTCATTTGCTTATGATTATGTTAATAATTATTAAACCCTAAAGAAGTTTGATTGAAATTAAAGTTGAAAGAGATAGTGTAAGATTGTTACTTAAGATCGAAAGCTACAATTGGTTATGTATAATTATGATTTTAGAGAAAACAAAGATAAAATGTATGATATCGTTTAAGCATAAAGTAATTTAAAAATAACGAATTAATGAGATAAGATGTTATAAATAAAAATAAATATTATAATATTTTGATCTAAGAAAATTATCTTTAATAAAATAATTAAAATTTTTCAAAGAAAAATAATAGTTGGCGAGTTATGACGCTCAGTGATCCACACAGCAAAGGGACCATGTCGACTGATACACTCAGTTCGTAAACAGCATCAAACCTAGCAACATTCTCAACTGTTGAATCCTCCAAAAAAATCAAATCAACCAACGAACCTCATCAGGAAAAATCATAGCCACTGAATGTTACTGTTGTTAAAATTATTATTGTTAAATATTATTGCTGACTCTGCTCAGGTTCAATCGCACCACTGTATATTGTCGTCTCTAGAACCAAAAGTTCCAAGTCAGTAAAAATTCTCATCATTGCCGGAGTCGCCACTTTCAATTTTTGTTATTATACTTAACGGGTCTACAGTAAGTTTCGATGACCACCATTGTAGTTTCAAGTCAATGTGAAGTACACTGGCAGAATCCAACGTTCCTCTCCTGCTGTTCCTCCTGTTTCTAGAGGATTCTCTCAACTTCACTGGCGACACAATGTATCACCCACAGATGCATCCCAAGAATATTTTGGCTATTTTATATTATTTGAGTCATTAAAAGTTTATTTAAGTATTGATGAATGATCATTAGTGAAAGATGAATGCCCCATTCAATATCTATGAGATGTTTATAATGGAGGAATAATCGTTTAAAGGTATGGAAGTAAATAGTGACGATGTACTGTTGTGCAAGTAAGATGGATATTTATTCATGAGTAGAAATTATCAAAAAATTGTGGTTTCAAAAAGAGAGAAATATGATTTTATGTGGGATAACTGCAATTACTGTTGGTGCGTAAAGGTTGAACACTAGTTTATGGCAGTTGACTATGAAAATTTATATAAATGAGTTTGATTTTAAAGAAAAGATTTGTTCACATCTTTACACTATTTTTTGTGGAAAATAATCTGTGAGATTAAAAGTTGAAATTTTCTGATTATGAAAACCAATCAACGAACTCTAAAACTAGAATATAAACTAAATCACTGAAAAAGTAATTAGGAAGAAATTCATTCCATTTATAAAGAATATAAATTGATTAACACCTTTGTGGGATGATTGAAGTATTATGAAACGTTATGATAATGTGTTTACACGTTTCAACTTTCTTAATAGTATATTATATGATAAATATATGTAAAATTATGGATGACTGATGGAAGTTTGAAATAAACTTTCGATAAGGCGATGAATTGATGTGTAATATGACTTTATCACATGTTGATTAAGTTATCAGAATGAATTTCATAAGCTAGGTAAAAAGAGCCGTAGTTTTGATGCATTATGGTGTAGACATGGTAGTACAAAATATGAGAATTTAAATTGTTATCCCTTATTACTTATGATAGATTCATAATGACAAATGACTAATCAATCATGAGGTTAAAGTTGAATAAGAACCATAGATAGAGAATAACCTATAGTGATTAGAGGAAGTGGTGAACAATAATTACAAAACAATAATTACAAAGATACTAACGATTGTTTATGTCTTAAAGTTAAGTGTATTATACATAGACCATAAACACTCATACATAGAGTTGTTTTATAGGAAATGAGATGCTAAATTACTTATATAGCCTTTAAGTTGTTTGCACTAAGACATAAACAGTTAGTGGCCTTAATTAGTATAAAATAAGTTGATGCAACGTAAAATAAGTTGTTTTATCTTTAATTTAAATTATTCAATCGTCAACTAATACATCAAAGTGATTGAAAAAATGAACGAATTTTAGATGATCAGTAACAAGAGAAAAAAAAAATTACAAATTATAATTTTTTAATATCCAATTCAAAACCCAATATCTATCCTAGCTAGGTTTTTGTATTTCATTAGAAAAGAATCATTTTCTTTAAATATTTTTAATAAAAATCTCTTTTTTTTTTTTTGAAGAATAAATAGCTTATTTTATGAGGAATATCATTAAATTATATAATAATTGTTACTTTTTATTTTCTTAACCTATTAAAAATTTTGTTTTTTAATTAAATACTATAAAATATTTTCTTTTAATATTTTTAATAAATAGTTTAGAGTTATAGGATTAGTAGTTTAGGAGGCCGGAGGATAGTTCGTGAGCGAGGGTGAAGAAGCAACCCCATATTTCCCAACTCAAAGCCTTCGATATCTCTCTCTCTTTCTTCCTCTTTTTTTCTTTTTTTTTTTTCCCGTTCGGGGTTGCTCATCTCTTCCTTTCGACCCCTCTCTCTCAGGGCTTTATTCAATTTGTTTTTAAATTCTTGATAATAAATTAATTACTGCAACTCATCTTTACATACAGACATAATTTACTTACAACACAAAAAAAAAAAAAAAAATGTCGAAGAAGAAGGCATTCACTGGCAACACTATGACACTCAAAGACTTTCATGGAGGTTCTATTCCCTCTGATCTTCCTCTCCCTTCGGCTCCTGGTGTGTAAGTCCCGATTCCCTTTTGTTGTTCTTCTTTATTTCTTTTATATTGGTACCATTAGATTGTATCTATTTGTAGTCATTATTAGTTTCATGCTAAATCTGCTTCTGCTTGCTTAGAAAACCCTAGTTCATTTTTTATTATTTTATTACACAGTATTATTAGGCCTATGGATCGTTCTGGTTATGATCGACCCACATCGTGGGGTAACCCTATGATCAGGTCTGATCATCGCCCCCGTCCCAATTCTTCTCCTGCAACTAGGCATTTTGATGATAAAACCCCCTTTCTTGCTAATGCCGTGCACATTGGTCGAAATTTTGATGAGGATGAGAGAAAACCCTTAGATGGGGTTTCGGCTCCGCGTAGAACAGTTAATGATGAGAGTTTTTGCGTTCCACCTAGTCGTGTGGAGCTTAAGCCAGAGTCTGTGACTAGCGGAAGGGTGTCAGGTTGGGCTGGACTGGGACTGGGACTGGGATCGCAGGTTTCAAATGGGGCAGCGAATTCTTATCCCGGTAGAGTAGTTGAGCAAACTCATGTTGGTGTGAATTCACCAAATTCAAGAGGCAATAGTGGGAAGGTGGTTTCTGGGCCCCATCCAAACGCTTGGACTGCAAGGAAGGAAATTGCAATGGGTGTTACTGAGCCTTTACAATCTGGATGGTCCGGGCAAAGTGCAGTTTCAAAGTTGGCTCATGCAAGTGCGCTTGAAAAGGTTTCTTCTGGTAGATGGCAATCAAAGCAGTCAATTCAGTATCAAGCAGATGTTGAGGTTATTAAGTTTTCGCAAACAGACAAAGGATTACATCCAAAGGGTCACGCTGATAATGCCTATAACAGGATGCATGATGTGGGTGGGAAGGAATGGTCAGATGCAACATTGGCTGGGCACGTGGAAAGAGGTTTTAATATTGAAGAATCGGTACAGGGTGGTAGAAAGGAAGAATTGGATTATGAGAGACCTGGTGCTTCTGCATATGTGGATGTAAAAGAGAGGAAATATAAACATTATACTGACAGGGTTCAATCTAATAGTTCTGATAGCAAATTTATTGGGCCTGAATCACTTCCTTTGCTGCATTCAGAAGCATCAGAACGGCCTAAGTTGAAGTTGCTTCCCAGATCGAGGCCATTGGAGAATTTGGAATCAAACGTAGCCAATCCTCAGCAGGTCTTAATTAAAATATCATGTAAAGATCCTTTCTTATCTGTATGAAGTTCGTGTATTTTCATTTTGACATATTTGGTGAACACAGGTGTATCCTCATTTGAATGAAACCGGTCATGGTCATGTTGAAACTGTTAAGACCGTGCATGGAAACCTGAATACTTCAAAACCTGATTTAACTGGTAGTGATGTTGGGAGCCATGCGGTGGAGCGCCAGAAGTTAAGTTTAAAGCCACGGTCGCAACCTCCTGAGCAATTAGAAGAGAACATTGAAAGGGGAAGGTCAGTTATATTTTTTTGAACTTTTTTTTACTTCTGTTATCTTTTTTTTTTTTATTTGTTATAAGGTGATGAATAGAGAGAAAACCTTGAAAATGTATTTTTGATTTTTGCGGTACAATAATTTTGAATGAGGATTTGTACTTGGAATCGACTTATGTAGACTTTAACTTGATTTTTGATCCCCACTCCTGCTGCTTTTGCAATGGTTATCTTATAATTTGATGCGGATGTTTGCTTTTATCTAGGGCTAAAACTGTAAATCTAGTTCTTCCCCTTTCAATTTAGCATTTTTTTGGGTTAAATGTTCGATAATAATGTACTATGGATAATTTGCTTAGCGGTCATGCACATATGATTCGCATCATTTTACATACCTACAAAGAATTTTTTAATAGACTTGCTATATATTTATACATATAGAGAGAGATATGTATGGATCATGCTATGGTTAGTGTTGGATTTGATCTGAGCTGCTCGAGCTTAAATCATAGTTCAAATTGAACGAGTTGAGTTCGAGCCAAAGAATGGGAGTGTTTTCATAATCAAATTGAGTATGATCTTGTCCGAACATTTGAGTTGACTTCAGCTCCAATTGAGTAAAAAGTTAAATCGCTTTCGATCCAAGTTCAAGGCTCAGCTTGTTTATCTCGAGCTGATCTCGAGTTGGGTCTTTTGGATTCAAGTCGGTCTCGAATTGGCCCTTGTTTGGGCTTGGCCTGGATTAAATTCAACCCTAGTTATGGTGATTAAAATTTTTTTCTTAATTTGAGATGCTGATTTATAGTCATTTATAAATCACAGTCCAGCAGTGGAAAAGGTAATAATGTGACATGTTTAATAACTACTCGTAAATTCATGTTTGCAAATCATCAAATTGTTGCAAATCAAAGATTGAAAATTTAAATCACCATTTTAATTGAAAAATTTAAGTTGATATAGTGATTTTGAGGGATAAAGACTATATAAATGGTCTTTATCTCCCAAAATCGGTTGACTTGTATTTTCTTTCTTCCCTTTTGCCTTTTGAGAGAATTCTCCTTTACTGCTTGCATTTCTTGCTGCCATCTGCATTTTAGCAAGCCGATGGCATGGAAAATTGATGCACTTTTCGATATTTTTCATTTATATTCAAGTCATTTATAGTGCTCTTGATGTCTAGCGTTTAAAACTTTTAATAGATCAAATGAAAAAAAATATTTTGAAACATTCTCAACAGTCCTTGAACCTTATAGGAATCAAATACATACCTTCCATTCTCTCTTTCCCTCCCATGGTCTTGGTTGAAAATGAAATAGTTGATGTTAGGTTTCTTAATGAAGGATTTTGACTCAAACTTTTGCCAATAGAGATACATACTTTAGAGAAAAAGTTGGGTAAAACTTAATTATTAAGGAGACGTTACTGTTTTGAATGAGATGATTCTTTGTATACTGTTTAATAGGTTTTAATCAGTGCTTTGAAGTCTGGTCCTTATGGAAGCAAGGTCAATTTCAATTATATTGCCGGTGATTGATTTTGCCAGTACTGACAAGTTCAAACATTACATAGGTGGATATATTTGAGTAAACAAATTTTTTAGATTTGAGGATAGTTTATTAAACTTCTCAAAGAAAATATTCTGAAATGTCATAGTAAATGTTTGATGCCAGTATCGTGTACAGTTTCATTAACCATTTTGTTTATGCTTTTGATCTGGGAAATTCCTTTGGATAATATCTATCATTAGGATGGACTTCAATTACCTTTGATGAATTGTATCTGATTTCTTTTTTTTCTGATTTGTTTTATCTATGTTTGTCTTGAAGAATATTTTATGGTCTTTCTTGTTTACTTGATTCTAAAATATGCCCTGGAATGGTTTCTTTTTTGCTGTTCTATTTCATTGGATATTTGTAATACTGCTTATAAATCTTTTTGGTGCAGAAATGCATTGTTTGGTGGTGCTCGACCTCGTGAATTGGTGAGTGAATATATTTGTGTACTAGTTAGAAAATATGTAGTTGATCTTGTGGCTTTGAATTTCCTTCATTGATCTTGATGTAGGATAGGAAAGAGAAAGAGAGAAAGTGAGAATGGGAAAGAACAAAGAGAAGAAAAGTATGAATAGAGCTGAAAAGTAGAGATTAGAAAACATAATAGGTGATTGGGTGAAAAGGAGATAATTTTTATTCATGAAACAAGCTACATCATCGTTTACATAAATCCTATTAATGTACTTAGCATGAGTTGATAAATGTTAAGTAATCAAATGAAATATTAAGCTTTACGATAACCAAGCTAATCTAATTCTAAGAAAATCCTAATCTATACGGTTAGAAATCCTAAGATAAGCTTTATCAGGATAAACTTGATTCCTAATATTATTATTTCCTGAATGTTTTCCTGGTAATCCTCCTTTTTGTTTTGTCATTCTCCTCTATCCAGCAAAAAATGATTCGTAATGTTTTAAGCTTTAGAATTACGTATCTCTCCCTTCACTAGTTGCAACTTTACTAGAATTGATGCTAAACCCAGAACCTATCTTTTTAATATATTACTGTATATTCAATTAGGTAGTAAGTAGGTTTCTAAATTTAGTTATATTATTTGATAAGATTGATGCTACTTAGATGTGGATATATTGTTTGATAAGATTATCTTTATTATGATTCACTTTTCTCAATTACACCTACTGTTAGGATTTCTTTGGCCATTATAAATAGGCTCTGATGTAATTGACCTTTAAAGATCTATGAATATGATTTTGTGAAGTTGGCTCTTGTTTATTTCTCCCATTTCTGTTCACTCTTTCCAGTCTGCTTGTTGAATTGCTTTTGTGTTTTACTCCTTTCATCTCTACGTAATATATATGCTACTTTAGCTCATTTTTATTATTCTCTTCTCCTCAGTGTTCCGTTGAATTTAATTTTATGCTCGTTGTACTTGTCTTTGTTGGTTCTAACTCTTTTCAAATGTCCTATTCTTCTCTTTTTCCTTTGAAATTCTATTGTTTCTTGTCTCTTTTCTTTTCCTTCCTCTCTTTATTTACTCTTTCTTGCTCACTGCTCTGCGTCAATTTGAAATGATGTAGAGAATTTAAAGATACAGAGGACAACAAATTTGAGATGGAAGAAATAATCACTGAACTTTTATCATCAAGCAAGCTACTTCCATCACTTAGGTAAAGACTTTATAGGTTATCATGAGATGATAAGAGTTAATTACACAATGCATAGGCTTATTGAGATTTGATGAAATAACATGCGGATACAAAGTTTTGGTTGTAGTGCAATTAGTTAAAAGGTGATAGTTAATGTAAGGACATTTTTGCATCAGAAAAGACAATCGTCTTTCTTGGATGATTGTATCCCTGTCTTCTCAAAACCATTTGACTTCTTTCTTTGATGCTTCTTTAGATCAAACTTATCTCAACTCTAAACTTGAACACCCATCATCTCATCCTTCACCCCTTCATTACTATCATTAAAATTCTTTTCCCTCTGATTGTCATACCCAAAACGCAGTCAACCTGCTACTTTAAACCTATAAAACCTTAATACAGTTCTGTTTTTAGATGTTTCAACATGACTAAAAGCTTCTTGGTTTGAGAAAATCAACAAGTGGCTGCTGACTCTGCTAGGATGCCATGGTGATGTAGTTTTAACTTTAAAAATTTAGCTCCCTATTAAGGGATTAGCATGAACTATATGTTTATTGTGGATTCCATTTGCAGCCGAGTCATTGTTCACTATGCTCTCGCTAAAAAGTTCTTGTTATGTCTAATAAAATTAACTTGATATAGAATTGTGCACACTTCCTTCTTAAGATCCTTTACCTAGCCATAAATATTGTGGGGGATTAAAAGTGTTTTATAGATGGTATCCTTCTTGAACCTTTTGGTCCAGTTAAACTTTGGGCAGTTGACGACAATGTTGTAATTCCCTCCCATCTTCACATGCGTCAAACCAAAAGGTGAAGTAGATGATGGCATATCCTCAAGGTGAAGTATATAAAGCTTTTACAAGAAATCATAAACATATGAAGTCACATGATGGGAAGAGAGAACCAAAGATACCTTCACATATGAAGTCACATGGTGGATTAGGTGAAGGAAAATCATAATCATATGAACAATCATAAAATTGTTCATTATGTCTTCATAATGTTGTTGTCTTTGTGCCAATGTCATAATGCAGAACCAAAGATTTCAGCCCTCACCTGCCCTCCAAGAATAAATAATATGGAAAAAAAAAAGAGAGAAAATTCTTTAATTGTTGATCCATTTGTGAATATTACCACCTTTAATTCTGTCCTGCGACCGTTCTTGGTTAATACATAAAGTCTGATAGCTTTGCTAATCACTCTCTCAGGTTTTGAAGGAGCGAGGGATTGATAATGTTGCCATCAATAATCAGGATTTGGGTCAACATTCTGATAGGTATTTACTTTCTGTACAACTATTATTTTGGACAATTATATTTCCATATTGTAAATCTAAATGGTAATATAAAATTTGAATTACTAACGTTGAAAGATTGAATCATTTTTTTTACGAAGTTTTAATCATTATGTTTTAGGGGTAAACATAATATTGCCAAGCTTGAACGGGCTCCTCAGCATGCTAATCCTACTCGCCAAAGTGGTAGGGTTGAAAATCTACCTCTTGATCAGAAGATGGATAGGAAATTTGAGAGAAAGGATTCTCGTATAGATGTTGACCGAGTTGATATGCAGAGGCGTAATTGGCGAAATGAGAATCGAAGGAACAACAGGGGGATTGAAAGGGAGCAACAACAGCAACAGCATGAGAGACATCGTTCACCAGAAACTTGGCGCAAGCCAGTGGAGCAGCCCAAACCATTGTCTACTGATGCAATTGGTTTGCGATATGGAAAAGTAGCTTCAGCTGTAGAGCTTGCTCAAGCATTTTCAAGATCATTCTCAGATCCAAAATTAGATGATCGATATTCTAGGCAAAGGGGCCTTACTGGCCAGACTCAAATGCCTTTTTCTCGGCTGATGGGTCCAACCCAAAGGACCCAAATTAATGGCTACTAATTCTAAAGTGGTTTAATGGTTAATAGGGCACTACTTGGTGATAAGAAGATAGGCTTTACCAGTGGTAATATTCTCTGATCAAGAATAGAATGCTTTGTTGAAGCTGTGATTATATCTTGTTGCACTTCAACAGATGAGAGTTTTATACCATTTTTTCCCCAAATTTGTTGGAATATATCAGAAGATTTCTATCTTCTTAGAAGAACAATGTCATTTCTTTAGAGCCCCATTTTCTTTTTCCCTTTCTATTTTAATTATCAAACTTTTCAAGTTTCTCTTTATGAGGATAAAGTGTGCCAGAAATTGAAAATCAGGACCAGTGTAGCATACCATTATGCTTTCTTGATACAATGGAGTGGTATTTTAGGGATCTTGCCTTCTTTATGTTCATGATAACTAGAATTATTAACTTGATTTGATCTCCTATTGAGATGTCGACTGGAAACTGCAATAACTGGATCTCTTTGGAAATTAGATGAAGTCGGTGAGTTTAAAAGTCAGCTTTTGGTAGTGGGTACAAGTGAAAGCATTGAAGTTATGATTCATTCAGAGTCAAAAAGGCTCCTTCTAATCCTTGTTTGTTCGGCGAAGAGAGACTCTATGTTGGCTTATTGATCTTATTTATCTTGTGCCATGAAAGGCATCTTAGTTCATTTCTCTTGTTCTCTATGTGGGATCCAGTACCCACTACAAGAAGCTGTTCTGAAGTCAACCTAGCTACATCATAAATTGGCGCCATAAGTAACGGAAAAAGCAAAGGAGATTTGGTCAAGTAAAATTAGCTCATGATTAAGAAATAACATAAAGCAAGAACTTAGATAACTGTGTGAGCTACATACATATGAATTATTTGAGCGCATGCACTGAATAATTTGCATGGTGGGTTCGTTTAATCTTCAGTGCGCATGAGAAAAGGTTGTCAATTAAAAATAGTTATAAAAGAGCCTACTCATTACGAAACTTTGGCAGCCTCCTTATACTGGATAAGTTCAAGGAAGGCTCCATTGTCCTTATTACGGGGTTTCACTTGTTTTAAAAATGCTTCCTCTCTTCTTATTCCCTCCGTTGTCTCACTTCTGACAAACAACCGTCCTTATAGCTGCTCATTGACGAAGCAATATTAACACTTTTAAACACACTTTCAAAAGTTTTTCCTTGTTTTCTGACACCCTACTTTTTGAGCTGCATAATTATAGCCTCTCAACTTGTTGGCTGCAAAAGCCAAGCTCGGTTCTTACATTTCTTTGGACTATCAATGGAAGTGTGTTGTGATCTTGAGGTCGAAGTTAATGGCGAAGAGACTTTCATCGTGGACAAGGTAGTGAGTTTAGTTTGTTTTCTCTTAAATGGTTCAGTTCACTAGGATTTTTATCCTCCTCAACTTCTTTGGCATTTTCAGCTGCTTGCAGCAGCATGGTAGTTTATGTTATCAAACTGAGCTGATCTCAATTATATATGCATAAGAATCCTCAAAATCGTTGTTTACAATTTTTCCTTTCTAGTTCTGGTTTCCTTTTTCTCTTGTTTGGCCTTCATGATATTTTGCATTGAATTTCAATCAGCAGAAGCTTTTTTTTTTTTTTTTTTGGGTTCTTGTGCTCAATCAATACCTACTCTGTAAAGCATTTAATTTTGGAAAAATCTTGTACTAGGACGAAAGGAAATTTAGTGATACGTTTTTGTCATATTTCTTGTTTTCCGTTGTAACTATTATTTTCACGTTGCTGCAAACGACAAGAGTGTACTGCGAGTACAGGTCCCAGAATTTATTGTTGATGGCAACATCTTACCAAAATTTCCTATAACAGAAAATTTCATTCAAGCTTCCAGTATGTTTTGGTGCATCTAAAGCTTTTGATTGTAGTTTCTGTTGGGTACATTTCTGTTGTGTAATTTCACTTTCTTTCATTGTATGAGTAGTAATTTGGAATTTTTAGACCCCTCTATCTTTGTATGAACATTTCATTAACTAGTCTTTGAATTTTGGCAGAGAATTCTTGCATCTTTCTCAGGCAGATTCGGCAAATTGTTCGATAAATTGAGCGGAAAAACAAGTAAGCTGAAAGTGATATTCAATGACTTTCCAGGAGGCGCAGAGGGTTTTGAACTCATCACAAGGTTCTGCTACAACAGTGGCAAAACAAAGATTACTGCCCGGAACATTTTTCTTCTAGATTCTGCTGCAATTTTCATGGAGATGGGTTGTGATGATGGCTCTGGAAAATCCAATGTGATTGACCAAATTGAAATACCTCTTCAGGAAATTAATCACTGGACTTGGCCAGAGCTCCTGGAAGCTTTGAAGCAGTGTCAAGATTTACATTCCACAGCAGATTCTTCTCCGTTTATACTGGATAAAGTCTTATGTTGTCTAGTAGAAAGGCTTGACTTTCCTAGTATTTCAAGCAAATCTGCATCTTTCTCGGAGAATTCTACCATTCAGTTTTCATGTGATGATTTCAGGAGTAGCGTAAGCACAAAGTACAAACTCTCTGAAAAAACATGGTGGTTCGAAGATCTTTTGTTTTTGAAGGTGGATTTAATGGAAAAGGTAATTAAGCTGATGATTTTCAAGAATTTTAACCATAGTATAATTTGCAAGTTCCTCTTCTATTATCAGAGATCAAGATTTCCCGGTGCCTCGCCAGCTGAGAAGCGCAATACTATAGAGGTAGTTACAAGTCTTCTTTCTCTACTTGATATGAGATGTCATTCTTTCAAGCGCTTGTTTGAAATTTTTCGAGTGGCTTCAAGCTTGAACATCAGAAAACACCACAGAAACAGGCTGGAAAATCTAATAGGTTCACAACTAGATCAAGCAACACTTGATCATCTGCTAATTCGAGCGCCACGTAGGAAGGATTATGTTTATGATGTAAATTTAGTTTTGAGGCTTGTTAAAGCTTTTCTCTCTGAAAATGGTAACTGGTTATCCATTAATCGATTGAACAAAGTTGTCAGCTTAATAGATTCATACGTCTCAGAAGTATCTGCAGATTCCTGTCTAAAGCCTTCCAAGTTCGCAGAATTACTGAGAGTGATGCCAGATTTCGCAAGAGAATCTCATGATGGACTCTACCACGCCATGGACGTGTATCTTCAGGTAAATTAAGTACAAACAGCTCGAATATTTCTTCCTTAGCTAATGGAGTCCTTTTTTTTTATTTTTTATTATTATTAAATTCAATGCAATTACGAATAATTCTTTATTGGTTTATATTGCAGTTTATATATTTTTTATTTCAAGAATTAATTATGTCTGTTGACTTTGAGTTAATTTCTGTCAGGTTCATTCTGGATTATGTGAAGAAGGAAAATTGAGAATCTGCAGAACATTGAACTATGAGAAGCTTTCGACTGATGCATTGAAACACATGGCTCTAAACTCAAGGTTTCCAGCAAGAATAGCAGTCAAGTCTTTCATTAATCAGCAAAACGAACGCAGCAGTTTAGTTCCCAAAACAAAGAGTGTTCTCACTATCAATCGTCTGTGCGTTAAGGAATACACGGCTGAGAAAGCTGATGTCCCTCCGCATATTTTAATATGTGCAAAACAGCGTAATCTTTCAATCAATACTGAGAAGTTTGAACAACATTTTCAAGGAAAGAACAGGAAGATGAAGGAATGGGAGAAAGCCTACAGGATAATGCAGACGGAAATGGAAGATATAACAAGACCTAGATTGTCTACTTCAGGCAACGCTAGATATTTACCAAAACTTTGTTCTTGACCCAAATTTCTATGGTTCTTTCTCTGCATTCTACTTCAATGCGATCCTTGTCTATGACATGTAAAGTTTATTAATGAGAATTAAATGAAACTTAATAATTCTTTTATTTTAATGTAAGGCAATAAATTGCCATTGGTGGAATAGGTGAAGCTGATATAAATATATCTCAAGGACATGCATGGGGCTATTTCAAGGTTAATGGTCTTGGTGGCTAAGTTAAGAATCAAAGTCCATTGTTTTTCAACTTAATGAACAAACATCTATGCCCTCATTGCATAAACCGAGAACACTTAATGGGCATTCAGACGTTTCTAAAGAATATTCGTGTGGAGTGTCGAGTCTTCTCACACCCGACTGCTTCAACGAGCAATGCGGCTGAGAGCACGCCCATTGCGGGGCTCGCTACATTAAAGGAGTTCCCTTAATCAACGCATTTCTAGTTTTCCACAACAGCCATGTCAAATTCACACATACAAACAAAGACTTCCCATATCGTAACTAATATCAATGGCGTTCAAATGATTAACAATTTATATTTAGTCAAAACCTGACTATATTTAAGAATAAATAGACATATTTCCTTGGAAAGTGTGGTGCGCGGGCCTCCAAATGAAGGCTAAATTTGTCTTGCCATCTTCTATGATGGATGGACCAACATCCTTGACATTGAAATTGATTGCATGTTTCATAGATAGAGAGGCAAACATTTGTGTTAACCGTGGTTTTATTTGTCTTCTAATTTGTTGGAACCAGGGACCATTAATGCGTTCCAAAGTCTAGATGTTCTCCTTCGAGGTGTTACAATTTCCCTATTCAAACACTCTCTCTTGCTTGAATTGGATTCACCCCTCAAATTTAATAATGAAATGTTGCATATTAGGCCTTAGTGGGTTGCATGGACCAACATCCTTCGCAGTGAAATCATAGGCTTTCTTAGATAAAAATGCCAGCATTTTTATTAGAAACAGGAGCCATTAATAGATTTAGAGTTAACAAAGTCAAGAAGTTTTCCATCGAGGTGCAAGTGCAGCATCTTTTGGAAAACTCTTTCACAATAAGCCAAGCTCTATTGATATCCCCCCATCTACTTCTTGAATTGGACGAAGCCATTTTGTGGAAATTACCATCAAACCTTCATTATCATCATCAATAGTGGAATAGCATCGTCATGTTAGAGCTGTGGAGCTAAATAGAAGGAATATCGAGTTCTCGTTCATTGAAGAAGCTTTTGGTGGCTATGCATGTCACATGTACTTCATTGTCGGTGAAAATACCGAGTTGTTTAAGGAATCTTGACGTCAAAATGAAATGAAAGAAAGAGTTTTACGGGACAATTAGAGGAAGTGATTTAAAAGTTCTCCACTTGTCATTATTTTAGAGACCAAGTGTCCATTAAAGGGCCCAAAGCGCAAACGAGTGAAATTTGAAGAAAGCTAAATAATAATAATAATAATAATAATGAGTTTTGGTTATGCCTCCAAGGGATTAATGTACATTTAAGTCATTTTGAGTTTGTTAAAATAAGTAGGCCAAACCACTTGTTGCCACGAAAGGTTTCCTTAAAAAGATAAATTCTCGTTCAAAATTTTTTTTAAAAAATTAAATACTTATTTATTAATTAATTTTTATTTAATTTGATTAATATTTTTGATGAAATGATTAAAATACTTTCTACTAAAAATATAAATAATATAAATATAAAATTATAAAATAAAATTTTAAAAGAATAGTCACCGTCACCTACAATATTGTTGTAATGATCATCGTCTTAAATAAATTCATAATATATAGGTAAACTTGTTGTTTCCTACTCATACAACTATCTCAGCCATTTCATAACCCTACTTCAAACTTATTTATTACTTGCAAAATGATAGAAATTGAACGTATGAATGCCAAAATACTTAGTAAGTAACTTATCAAACACCTTCAAATACACACAACTTATATTTAGTCTTAGCTTTCTACTACATTCGAAACTGTCACTTTACATTTTTGAATGGTTATGCACTTTTTTACATGATTATTCATCATCTCTAAGCCTCTATGTCATGGACGATTATATGTGTCTCTCATATAATCATGGTGAGTCTTATCCTAATTGATGAATAAATTGTGTGAGTCTTATGTATGGTTGTTCAACGTGTACAAATCTTAATTTTATATCTATCGCAATTATTTTTAACTATTATTCCATAGTATATGGGATGAAAAATATTTTAACTGTTTTTACCAAATTTCTCACATTAGAACTGTTCTAATTAAAGTCTTAAGATTTGCTTGAAAGTTTTTTTTTTCACTGGTTTTAAAGACTTTTTAATTAGATTGGTTTTAAAACCATTAAAACCAGTGTAATGTATTTTTTTATTAGCTCAAAATTCTTCCAAAATGATTGTAGTATATTTTTAAGGGGTTTATGAAACACCCCAAATCAAACTATTTTGACTGGCTATAAAATTTTATTTTATATATATCATATTTACTTTATATTATTATAGTTATATAGAAAGAAAGAAACAATTAAATAAATAAAAAGAAACAAATTTTCTTTTTGTTTATTTGTTCTTCTTTGATCCTTTCAATATTAAGGTTGATTGAAGTTAGAGTTGAGATATTTGTATGAATAAATATGTAAATTTATAATTTTATCCGATGAAGTCTATGACAATATATTAATTCCCATATTTTTTGTGATAGTTTTATTAATATTCCTTATATTCATGAAGTTAGAACGACTCATGTTGGGGATCACCATGCCTTGGTTATATGCGTCGTATTCTAAAGTCTTCAAGTTCGAACTATCTTCCACGAAACAGTTCCAACTCCAACTAGATTGAAAGAATCGCAAGCAAGGCTGCTAAATGCCTTACTGGAACTACGTCGTTTCGTCAGGAAAAGGCATGTGTGGAAAAGAAAAACGACGTCGCAGGAATTCGATGATTTAAAACCTCTGTTCTTCTGCTTCCAACTCCCTTCCATCGGCCGCGCTGCCAGCTTTCGGAGCGGAGTTTGAGTTTTGGTTTACTAAGAATTGAAGAAAGAAAATGGGGAAGAAAAACAAAAAGCCTGGAAAAGGCAAAGAAAAAACGGAGAGAAAGACAGCGAAAGCTGAAGAAAAGCGAGCGCGAAGAGAGTCCAAGAAACTCTCTCCTGAAGATGATATTGACGCCATTCTTGTATCATTAAATTACTTTGCTTTTATTTATTTATTTATTAGCAGAAAATAAAATTTTTTTCCCTCTTCCGTCTTCTTAACTTGTTCAATTATTTTTATTTAACAGTTGAGTATTCAGAAGGAAGAAGCTAAGAAGAAAGAGGTCCACATCGAAGAAAATGTCCCCGCACCATCTCGTCGATCTAACTGTACAGTAATGTTCTTACTTGTGGTTCTTATAATTTTTTTTTTTATCTTTTTAATTTGGTTCAGTTTCTTTTCTTAAAAGGACTATGTTGATTAATTGTGCAGCTTAACGTAAATCCATTGAAAGAGACTGAATTAATACTTTATGGAGGTGAATTTTACAACGGCAACAAGGTTAGAATTTCGTAGTCCTTGTTATATGACTAAATTTCCGGTAAATAGATGTTGCAACTGCTGATTGCAGATAAGTATGGTAAATTTGATTGGTACAGACATTTGTGTACGGTAATCTTTATCGTTATGATGTGGAGAAGCAGGAGTGGAAGTTGATTTCGAGCCCCAACAGTCCACCTCCTCGCAGTGCTCATCAGGCAGTTGCTTGGAAAAATTATCTCTACATCTTTGGTAAACTTCACAGAACTTTGGCTTATTATGTTTACACACTTGTTCTCTCACTAGCACTGGGGTTTTCATATTACCCATTGAAATTCATGTGCTTGTTGGTAGGTGGTGAGTTTACATCCCCAAATCAAGAAAGGTTCCATCACTACAAGGTGAACCTCTGTCATCTTGTTTTTTTCTGCTTTCCTTTTTACGATCAAGTATTAATTTCAATTATTTATAACTTGTGTTGCTTCTGATTTTTGTTGTTACAGGACTTTTGGATGTTGGACTTGAAGACAAATCAATGGGAGCAACTGAATCTGAAGGGGTGTCCTGGTCCACGGTCAGGTCATCGTATGGTAAGCTCAGGGTTCTTTAGAATGTCATCTTCATAAATTTATTGGTAGATGTATCAACTTCATATTATTGTTGCCATGTATGGTTACTACTGATAAATGCTTGTTAGATCAGAAAAAAATATATCAGCTCTAGGGCTAAATTGGTGTAAAGAAGATTTCAAATTAGATTTTGCACTTCCACAAATGTGAAAATCCTTGATGTTCCCTAGTTAATTGCACTAGGTGCAATGCTAAAGTGAAAACGTTGTAGAAAGGAAAGATACCCTATTTAAGTTCTGTTTCATCCAAAATCTACCAATAATTTTCTGGCGTAGTAGTTAATTTTATAAACTAGTTCTGAATAAGAGCTGAAGCTCCAAATACTCTATTCTTTGCTTATTTATTATTAATCATTATTGTTATTGTTGTTTATATGTCCTTGATTAATGTGCAGGTTTTATACAAGCACAAGATTATTGTTTTTGGTGGCTTCTATGACACTCTTAGAGAAGTAAGGTTGTTGATGGGTCAATGCAAAATTTTTTTAAGAGTTCTGTGGTTATAACTCAATACTCCTGGTGTTGGTTGTCTATGTCTGTTTGAATTTTACATTCTCTGCGCCAGTCTTTAATGGACAATTTAATTGCAGATTTACTCTGCTGTAGTTCTGTTTCTTTGTGATAATTTCTAGAGGTGGTCACTGTTTCTCAAAAGACCAATGCATTTCTTAGGTTATTTGTGATTGCTTTGAGGATGATATTTTATCTGAAACAAACAAATATGATAAAGTTCATATTCTGGCCTCATATAAGTTATATTATTGAAAAAATGCATTTTATTATTGTTTTTGAGGAACAATTGCTTTGGCTGACTGCTGTTCTCAAAGAATGTATTTAGATTTGAACAGACTGACATAGGAGCTTGGGTTGAATTGATTAGCAATGTGGTAAGGGATTTAACTGGTGACTAGGTTGTGAGTAGTGTCATATGTATTATAAAAGTTGGATTTATAGGGCATCTTCATTAATATGGTGGATCAAAGAGTTCTTTCTTCTTCTCTGTTTTCTGTTTCTCCATTTCACTATTAGTTGTATGCCTTTCTTAAGAGGGTTTAATTCATTTTAATTGTGACAATGACTATATCATCTTGTCTATGAGGCCATTTTATTTATTTGTAAAGACTAATTTTTATAATCATGATATGTAGTTGTTTGTAAGTAAAATCTAAAACATTCATATAGAATAATGGCTATTCGCATATAAGTCTTATCAGTGAATTTTTGATCTGTTTTCTTCTCGTAACGTTTGATAATTCAATAATTTGGCACCATTAAAAATTTAACAAAATTCTGGACGGATGCATTCCAAAATGTGAAGGCTAAAAAATTCTTGGAATCTTTTTAATGTTTCAATTACTTCATGGAGTTGTATGTTGAGGTCTAATATTTATGATTGTTACTTGCAGCATGTATCATCACTAGTTTAAATGGAGCTTAAAATTCTGTTGTAATATTGAATATTACTAAAACATGCCATTTAAAAATTAATGCTTTTTTTTTTGTAAAATCTTTTGCAGGTATTATAATGATTTGTATGTCTTTGACCTTGACCAATTCAAGGTAAATATTTAATGTCATTGTGTAAGATACCACTATGAGGTCATGATATTTTATGTTTCTAAATTCCATGGTATGCTTCACTGAAAGTAATGTGATTTTGCATTGTAGTGGCAAGAAGTCAAACCTAAGCTTGGTTCCATGTGGCCGAGTGCCCGAAGTGGCTTTCAATTTTTTGTCTATCAGGATGAGGTGAGTTGGCTTATATTCATCTTGGTAGAACCATTGCAGAGCTGTTTTTAGGTTTTTATCTAATTGATGGCTATTACAGGTTGCTTTTGTCTGTTGTCTCCTAAAAATTGTTGCAAGTTCAAGAGGGCATTGGTTACCAATTAGATTATTACATTTGATGGACTTGGGGATAATTTATTTTAGTTTATATTCAGAGGTTTTTAAATGTTCTGCAAGTCCATTCTTATTGTCATCTCTAATGTTAAGTGAAGTAGGAGCTATTAGACAGTATTTCCTTAACAGGATTCATTTTTTTTCTAGAAATATTGGATACTATTTTGTTTTTGATTGCTAATTATATCTTTTATTTTCACAAAGTTAAATATGCATAAGTTAGGTCCAAGTTCTTTCTCTAAGCATAATTTATAGTTCTTTATGCTGATTATAAATTGATGTCATCTTTACTAATTACGTTAACTCTTGTAGATATTTTTATATGGTGGATATTCCAAAGAAGTTTTATCTGACAAGAATGATTCTGAGAAAGGAGTTGTTCACTCAGACTTGTGGTCCCTTGATCCTAAGACTTGGGAATGGAACAAGGTTTGTCTTCTTCTTTATCTCTGACGGTTAAGATTGGAGGCAGTGATAATCTATTGAGTCCAAGACTATGAAAGTTTTTGTACTACCTTTCAATTCGTTCTCTTTAATAATATGTTAACATTGAGCTCAGATAATTCTGTTGATAGTCATATAATGAAATGTGATAATGGATTTAAGCACCAAAGAAACATCTTTCAATCTTTGGATGCTTTAAATATTTGTATATATGTCCTGATCATCTTGTTTTTATAATTCAGGGGACCATCATTGTATTTTTTAATGAAGTTAATTTTAATTGCCTGTTCATTTCAGCAAAACTAAAATTTTGTGTGCCTTAGATTGCAAGCTTTTGTTGTGACCTTTATATTAATGATAATATAATCACATTCCTCAGCTTTAATGATAAACACTTTTGAATGTGTGACTGATTTGAGTTTAGCAAGTTTTGTATGAGTTTAGCAAGTTTTGTATGAGTTATGTCTACGCTTTTTCATGCTATCTCCCTTTCTGTATGTTTGTGTTATACAAATAAATTTATCATATTTTATGTCAGATATTTGCTGAACAAATAAAATTAACTCACCGTTGATAATTTAACTACAATCTTTGCCCTTGAGTGTCTCACGGCTTTTGGAAGCATTAATGCTCAACCAGGTTGAATAAGTGATTGTTTATTTAGTCTGGCATGATT
Organism: Anacardium occidentale; assembly: GCA_026122585.1. NCBI lineage: Eukaryota > Viridiplantae > Streptophyta > Magnoliopsida > Sapindales > Anacardiaceae > Anacardium > Anacardium occidentale. The sequence goes on from JAJEJH010000311.1 coordinate 35,325, forward strand.
TCTGATTCTTCATATTATATTGAGATTTCCATTTGTAGGAGTTAAAGTAGCATTCTTCTTGCACTCCGTGTGTTTGTGTATTTGTACTCAAGTTTTCAGTGTCATATTTTTATATCTGAGAGATCTGGCATCTGGAAAACTATGATCCTAAAATAAGTATATTCTGTAGCTTCATACTAATCTTCTTCAAATTATTAATTGGTTTTATGTAAGCAATTTTTATACTGCTTTACTTTTAATAGGAGATTTTCCCATGGCAACTCATTTGTCTGTGGGATATCTTTTTTTGTCAATTTGTTTCACTGCAAACAATGTACTTTCCTTTATATTAGGTGAAGAAAATTGGGATGCCTCCTGGTCCTCGTGCTGGGTTTTCCATGTGTGTTCATAAGAAGCGTGCTTTGCTATTTGGGGGTGTTGTAGATATGGAAAGAGAAGGTAAGCTTTTCCTTCTGTGTGCTTTGTTGATTAAGTCTTGAGTCAAGTTAGTTATGTTACTTGTGACTTTGGAGTTTTGCTTTTCAATGAGTTCATCACTTTTTATATTTGTTACTGGATTTATGTATGTAGGTGATGTCTTAATGAGCTTATTCTTGAATGAACTTTATGGCTTCCAATTAGACAATCATCGCTGGTGAGTCCCTCAACTTGCCCCTCCCTTTCTCTTCTCTCCTCACTTGATAGATTAGAATTATGAGTTCATGTCAATGCCTATGAGAAGGCATATGTGATGACAGTATAAAGCTTCATTATTTGTTAAAAAGCTTCACAATTTAGAGTTACATTGGGTTTGCAAAGAAAAAGTTGGTAATTTCATAGTATACCGTATGATGAATTGTAATGATGCCAGATATTTCTGCAATATGGTGCATTTAAGTTTGATTCTGAGCATAGGTCACAAAGTTTTGAGGTGTGATATTTCAGTTGGAGTGAACCGAATAAAAGTCTTCTTTTGGATGTAGGTATCCTTTGGAGCTAAGGAAAGAGAAGTCAACAAAATCCAAGGTAAACCTTGACATGATTACTCCAATTCCTCTAAAAAAGAGTTCTTTTTCACTTTCTTAGTCTTTTATTTTGTAATTTTGTATCATTCAGGAGCTTTCTTTCTTTTTGGAAAAAGAAAAGAAATAGTTTTGAAGAGGTACATGTGACATTTTATATTTGTAATTGTTTATGGTTTCTTTTATATTGCTGTTTAGCAGTTAAAGAAGAGTTCTGAACAGAAGCCTAATGGTTCAGATGTTGGTGATAAAATAGATCCAATTGAATTAGAAGATTCTGCCGTGATTGAAAAGAATGAGAACCATGAAAAAGCAACTGATGAAATAGAAAGTAGCATGGATGAACTATCTGAGTGCATGTCAGCAAGCATGACAATTGATGGTGGTAGGTCGGCTAATAAATCTGATGGAACACTTTGTGAATCTAAGACTGAATTGGATGTGCAAAATTCTGATTTATTAGAGGTTTGTTGTACCATACTAGAAAATTTTTCTTCTGCATTTCCATTTGCCTGTCTCAATTTATGAATCTATGGAAACTTTTAGACTGTGAAGCCCTGTGGACGAATTAATACATGCATGGTTGTCGGGAAAGATACTCTATACATATATGGGGGCATGATGGAGATTAATGATCGAGAAATTACACTTGATGATATGTATTCTCTCAATCTCAGCAAACTTGATGAATGGAAGTGCATCATACCGGTTTGTGTTATCCTTCCTTAAAATTGCCACAAGATCATGCTTTTTACCTGTAGTTATGTGATTTATAGTTTGTGATTGCCATTCTTTAGTTAAAGTTATTTGCTTTTGTTTCTGGGTTTTATGCAGTATCAGGAGCCTCAAGCTTTGATAATCTGAATCTTGATACATCAATATTTTAAATATATACAGGGTACTGAAGAGAGAGGAGAGATTGAGAAAAGACCATTTAGGAATTAGTTTAAATCATAAGAAAATTTGTGATTCACAGTGAAGAAAAAACTTGCTGCATTGTCAATTCTGTACAATATGCATTTCTGCAGTGTCTTCCCTGATATTGGAGAAGTTAATTGCTTTTGCTTTTTTTGAATTAAATGTGGTCGGTTGATGGATATTAGCTGGATAAACTGTGGTGATTGGGAGTTTAGCAACATAAATGATGTAGGACAGCCTTGAGGTATAGCGATCAATTGTAATCTCTAGGATTTTTTTCTTTTTTTTTTTCTTTCCTAGATTAAATAAAAATGAAGGTGTGATTGGTATTCACCACTGTGTTACATGATGCCTAAGTGGTACAAACTAGATGTATGCAAAATTGGTGCAAAAATGCACATAACAAATCATAGTTTAAGATTTGTGATTACTTGGAAAGTTTAGCTGAATAGATTCATCACCTGATCTTAGTATTTGATGAAATTAAATATAATGAATTCATTGAATCGCTGTAATCTAGTTAAACCAACTTTAATGGTTATATATAGCTTTATCTTGTGAAGATTTTTCAACAGTCAAAATTTGATTTCTCAATTATCTCCAGTGTAAATATATTCATCATTTTAGAACTTATGGGACTGAATTTGGTCTGCTTTAGCCTCATTGAGCCTTCCTTTTCTCACCCAGGCAACAGAATCTGATTGGGTAGTAGCATCGGATGATGAAGATGAGGATGAAGATGAAGAAAGTGATGACAACAACGATGATAGCAACACTGATGAGAATGATGACGACGACGATGAAGAAGATGAAGCACAGGTGCCTCTTCTTGCTCTTCTATTTCAGCAAATATCATGTGTTGTTTAAACAATTTAGCTTCTGTTTTACACCAGGAGGTCAATAATATTCCTTAAAGTATCTAATAGCATTGAATATTTCAGATTGTTTTGCACTTGTGACTCCAATTTATATGATCACCTAGTGACAGTCCATAATGCACCTCAAATGCACACATTGGAAGTTAATTTATAAAAAAATTCTTACATTTAAAAAGAAAAAAGATAGCAATGAATAGAAATTCAATTAAACCATGTATAAAAAGGACTTCTTATATAATGAAATATAATAAAAATTCTACCTGCATCAGTTTATAGATAAAGGCAACCTTTGTGGATAACATTTGACATGAACAGCCTAGTGACGAAAAACAAAAGTCTACCCAATTGATAAATCTGGTGTCTCAGATGAGTTTTCGAAATTTAGATTTTCTTGCTGTAGAAGCCTAATTATAGGGATTAAACATATTATCACATTTTCATCTTAGAATATATAAAAAATTTAAGATGGTTATGTCCTTTTTATTATTTTTTTAATCTATTCCTTGATATTTGGAGCAAAAAGGTCTACTATGTGACAAAAGTTTGGCTTAATTTCTTTTTTTTTTTTATGGTAATTAGTTTGGCTTAATTTCTTGCTGCATGTTTTTCGCAAAATTTTCTGTATAACAGACTTTTTGTTCTGGAAGCTATGTTTCAAAGTTTAGAAAAATTAGAAAGTTCACAGTAGAGAAGAACTATTTGTATATGGACCCTTCTTTTTCAGATATAAAGACTATAAAAATGTCAAAACTATTCTTACGAGAAAAATATTTTAGCATTAGCTAGGTGCCACTAATAATTAATTTGTGTAACATATATGCTTTTGAAATTCTCAGATACTTTACTGTCTATATGTACCTTTTAATACTGCCCCACAGGTAATCTTATGTCTGATCAGATCATTCATGGTAGAGTTGCGCTATTGGAAATTCCACTGTCAAATAGTTTGTTATGCTAAAAACCATGTGGTTGGACCTTTTTAGTGCAGAAGAAGCGAGAAAGATGACACAATTAGTGTTATGCTAGATGAAAGAAAGCAGCCTCATCTGCAAAGAAAAGGAGATGCAAAATTTTGCATGAAAGCTCATGTTTTGAAATATATCTTGTGCTTAATAAATACTGTGAACCTGTGCCAGTTTCTCTGATTTTAATTTTACTTTGATGTCTAGGTGAATGCTAGTCCTGGTTCTCTTCAAATGGAAGATGCTGTTGCTATAATAAAGGGTCAGGGAAAGAGTCTCCGAAGGAAAGAGAAACGGGCCAGGATAGAGCAAATCAGAGCTAATCTTGGCCTTTCAGATTCACAAAAAACCCCAATGGTACTTTTACACAAGCTCATAAAACATGGGGGTTGGTTTAGCTTTCTATTGTTAATTAACTTGAATTGTTTACAAATGGCAGCTTCAGCTGGTATCAAGTTGTCAGCTAATCTTTTTTGTCATGTTTTTTATTGTGCAGCCAGGAGAATCCTTGAAGGATTTCTATAAACGTACAAATCTTTATTGGCAAATGGCGGCCCATGAGCATACTCAGCACACTGGAAAGGTCTATTTTCTCTTTCCTTTTTCATCATTTTAAATTAAATAGTGATTTAAATCCTTTCAATCAGATAATTGGTACTTACCTTCACTCTAGTTCCTTTAGAGAAAAATTAAGCTTCCTAGTTCTTTTCGAGTTTGGTTTACTTTAATTAGTTTGTGGGAAAATGTGGAACGAAGTAATGTTTATCATACTGTGATTCTGAGTTATTTTAGTTCAAAATCAAATTATTGTACCAAATTTGTTTTGAGCATCTAATTATCCCAGGCTTCACCTTCTGCAGCATGGCATGCAATCACCATGCTTAAATGTTTCTCAACTCTGAATCCTGTCTTTTCCCTTGATAGAGATCAATAATTATGAAAACATCATCTGTTTTTTTTTTCCCCATGTAGGGATTGTTTGTTACATATTTTTGTTAATTTGTGGCTTTATAATTATGTGGGAATGGCAGATAAACTGCTACTGTACAAAACTAATTCAAACTTGCAGTAGTTCTCAGTGCCATGAAAACCTTGATTAGAGAAATGAATGAATTAGAAACTAATAAAAGGGGGAACACCACTTCATCTGAATACGGTCTCTAAGATAGTTGGACAGAATGTTCATGAGGGTTTATGGTTGATTCATTCATCAGTAATTTGATGTTTATAACTCTGTTATGCCTTACAGGAACTTCGTAAGGATGGGTTTGATCTTGCTGAAACTCGGTACAGGGAGCTTAAACCAATTCTTGATGAGGTAAACTTAGTGTTGGATGGAACATGTGAAGGTTTTATCAACTAAATAGTAGTATTATTACAGACTTAACTTGGATGACTTTGGTTTACAGTTGGCCATATTGGAGGCCGAGCAGAAGGCTGAAGAGGAAGAAGGACCTGAAACTAGTTTTAAAAAGAGGGGCAAAAAGAAAAATAAAAGTTTAGCCATTAAATAGTTAAAGCTTTCCATTTGGGCTGTTAAACATGAGCAACGGTTGCTCGTGTTTTTCAAATTATATTTATTATTTATTGCTCATGTTTTTCAAATTATATTTATTATTTATTCCAAAGCTTCATCACGTTGTCGATGTCACTTCTAGCTAGCTTTGCAAATTAGAGTCAAGACCGGAGAATTGAGTTATTTAACTTAACAGTTGTATGCTCTCTCCTCTCGGCAATTCTTTTTTGTAACTCTTTTTTCTCTGGTTCGGTGACTTTTCTACTTTTCTTCTTTGCGATGATTCATCTTCTTTTATGGTGTTACTGTTTACTACTTGATTGAGTTTGGTTTGATTTTGAGATTTGATTTCAAACTAAACACAAACTGGTTGTCATTTAAGATCGATTTGAATCCACTCCTAGGGGCACCACTGGGTAGCTGGAAAGCCCAAGACCAGATGGCAGGACCAATCTTGTGGGAGTAAAGATTGTAAGGTTCTTGGAGAAGGAGAATACAAAAAATATTCTGTATATGTGAACGAAATTTGGATGACAATTTTTTAACAAAAGCGATTTAAGATAAACAGCAAAAAGGCACCAGTGTTCAGGTAATTCACAGGTTTTTTATTTTTTATTTTTATTTAAAGCATGATATAGATAATATATAAAAGAATTTATAATGTTATTCGAAATTCTCACCATATGTGGAGATAAAAAAATGCTACATGTACTAGGCAGCAGTTTTTTTAAAATTTTGGTGGTATCCTTATAATACTGCTTGGGGGAAGAACAATCGGTAACAACATTATCTTCTTTATGTTAAAAGGCCAGACTTGCATTCCTTGTATTTATTGCAGGCCCAAAGCTTCTGTTGGTGAAATTATACATTGTGGAGCAGATATTTTGAACAGTAGTTGTAATAAGTTGGTTAATTTGTTTAAGGTTTCTGTTAACACGTTTAGCATGTATTATTAATCAGTCATCCCCAACCAACACCCATATATTCTGCTCTGCAGTTTGACTTTATTCGAGGCATCAAAATTTCGACGATCCAATCTAATTACTTAAATCTGAATTCTATAATTCCCTGGTGAAGTACTTCCAAGATTATTAGGTGCATGTTACATCACCGAAACTATTGAATCCAGTTCAACAAAATCAAGAAAATGCCTAACTAGATACGTCAATCATTCACTCTCTAGACATGCTTGCTTCAACAAAAAAGACCGATGGATCCATCATTATATTATTAATAATTATTTGACCAAATCTTAAAAGTTCAACAAAACTTGTTTATTTTAAGAGACATACGCAGAGAAAAGAGACTGAAAAACAGGAAGAAAAACCCAACTAATATGTTAGTATCTCTTTCCATATCATGATACATATTATATAATGAAATTTCTGGAATTACTAGTTTTTTAATTACCAAACTGCAGGCTGTTAAGAAATTATTTATTTGTTTAGTTCTTAAGCACAGAACTGGTTGCCTGCTTTAACCAATCTGAACTGCCAATGCTGGTTCAAGTAAGAATCTATCTGAAATGGGTTTTATTTTATTAATAAATAAAGAAAATACTTAAATAATTTACGTACCGAAATCGATAAGTTTTATACCAAATTCACATTTAGGAGCAGTTTAACATTCCCTTTGTGGGTCTTCTGGAATGCAGTTATTGGAAGAAAGCCATGTGGATTATGTACATATTTATTGTTTGACTTAAATCATGTAATGCATAAGATGACAATGATGTAATATCTAATCTTGTTTCCCATGCTTGGTTGTCTCTGAAACTCATAATTCAAAACCCTAAAAGGCATCGTATTGATATTATTGTCTTAAGCTTTTTTTTTGTTTATCAGTTAGGGCCAGTTACTTAACCCTCAGGAACTCTTCGATCTTCTGTCATATCTCGCCCTTTGATGAAGCATATTGAATGATTCTCTTTTAAAACGAGTAGATAAAGAAATCGTGTGGGCATATAAATGAGGAAATTGCTCAATTGACTATTATGGTAACATAGAATATTGACAAAAATGTTGGTCCACTTGATCTCTCTACTCTGCATTGCCATCATAATATTACAGTGAAAATATATAGTCATAAGTCTTTGTAATATGGGCATTTGAAGGCTAAGTTTGTTTTCAAAAGACACAATAATAACGGATTTACAAAATTTAAATAAAAATCATGAATTAATATATATATCTTCAAACATAATAAAAGGGTTTAAGAGGGACCTAGCTACATATGATGACGAAGAAAATAATACTTCATGAGAAACATGGGACAATTATGCATCCATGTCAACCGCACCAGAAATGTGAAGATTAATTTTGAGATATTCATAAGTCAATAAAAACAATGATTAAGGATTTGTCTTTCTTTGAATTTATGAGCTCTCGCTTTGGTGCTCATTAAATACATTTAAAAAACGTTAACTCTCAATACAAGACAATCAAAGATGGCTATGAAGGTAAAAGCATACACCATTTATATGTCAAAGAAAAAAGGAAGTACAGCTGGCTGATTTTTCAAAAAAAGATTAAGATAGATTTACAAGGATTTTAACAAGCAACACCATCATACAAAGCTAATCTTATATGATAGAATCAAACTTGCAGGACGGCAGGAAAAAGAAAAAAAGCTTAGCTTGGGCGGCTTTTACTTGTTAATGGTGCATGTATGAGCGAGTGTAAAGTTGACTAATTATTAGTTAAGCACACTGAATTTGCGAAACACATGGACCATTCACAATATTTTCTTTTTCATAAATTTATAAGATAAGAATTGAACTCGTTATTATTAATGGCCACAAACTCAAAGCTATTTTTATTTGTTTTATTTCTTGACTATTTGTATACATTTGCCTTTCTAATTCCTTTTTCCGGGCCCTTTTCCATTGTATCTTGCTCATGCTCTTTACTGAAACGTGATCCTCTGCTGCTTTGCTTTCCTCCCTGGCCAATCAACTACTACTACCTGTCTCTCCTTTGTCATGTTCTATACCTCATGATCATCTCAGGATTGCATCACTCATTCCTACTTGGTATATGTACCCATGTATATTTTTATATAAGCATTCATTAGATGGGTTGCAGTAAACATTAAGGCATTCATAGAAGTATGGAAGTTCATTCAACCGCTAAGAGGCCATCATTTTTATACTCACGTTAATTCAGAATTTAAAGATGTTTAGTATTAAATGGAATATAAGCATTTACCAAAAAAAAAAAAAAAAGAAGATGTTTAATATTGTTTCTTAATCTTGTGAAGCTGACACTTTATATTAGTAAATGATTAAATGAAGTAAGTGATTAGACCTAGGAAAAACTTTGATTAGATTATAATAAGACCCAATAAATAAATAAAATGTGAATGGAGACAGTAAGAGTCATAAGTTATCAATGTTAGATTCGAATTGAATATATTTAGATTTGTTTTTAAGTTTAATTCGAATAAATTCAAAATGAATTAAACAAATTCAAACACAAATACGAACCCGAACTATAATTTTAAAATTCAGTGAACACGAGTTCGAATACGAACTATACGAACCGAATACGAATACGAATCTGAACTTAAAATAAAATTTTTTTAATTATATTTTTTTAATTATTTGTATTAATTATAATTTTTAATAAATATAAAAATAAATTATACGAATCGAATATGAATATGAATACAAATACGAATCGAATACGAATTTAATTATACGAATCGAATACGAACTTTACTATAAAATATTTAGCGAACACGAATACGAATCCAAACCTAAACAGTACGAAACGAGTTTAAATATAAACATATATTTGTTTATGTTTGATTCAGTTTGAATCCAACCCTATAAGCTATGACATGATGGACATCAAATCAGCAAGAGAGACCGAAGAGGTCAATTTTAGAAAATAGATGGGAAACCTTCCGCGGACAGAAAAAGACAAACAGGAAATCCCAAGGTTTAGATGGATGGGTTTGTTTGTCCAATAAAAATTTAAAGAAAGTACGCGATAATATGGGCTAGAAATACTAGAACAATATCATATGTATATATATAATTTTTTGAATATTTTGTATAATGATATTATTATTAAAATATATCAATTAAATATAAAAAATTATATCGATAATAATAAGATTAATCCATCATTAAAAACAGCTTGAATAATAGAAAGGGGAAAAACAATAAAGAGACAAAGTGGTTTTACCACAAGGGATTTGGGAGAAGAAGGGCTTGTTGGACTCTTACGAGTAAAACAGGTCCCACGTGTGATCCCATGCGCGCATGATCGTGGTCCTCAGTTGACTCACTTTAGCAGAGGTCAATTGATTTGTTGACTTTATGTAACCTTGGAATAAAAATGATTACCACGCTTAATTAATCGTAACACATATGAATGTAAGATTTCTTCATTTGTAATAAGAGTTTGTAAATAATGTTGCATAATTTGAATGTAAGATTTCTTGTTTATACACAGCCATTTAGTTAGGAATAAAATTACTTGTTCACAATGCATAAATTGAATGAAATGTTTCTTGTTCATACATTGCCATTTAGTAAGGAATAAAATTATTTGTTGACATTGCATAAATTGAATGACATGTTTCCTATTTATACACTACCCTTTAGTTAGAAATAAAATTATTTATTCACATGTATAAATTGAATGAAATGTCTTCTATTTATATATTGTCATTTAGTCAGAAATAAAATTATTTTCAAAACATTATGATATTGTGACTGAAAATCCAAAAGCGCAACACTTATCCCCTTACATGACCAATAAAACCTATTGAGCATAGTGAAAGTCTATTGAGGATGAAACACAAATACCCCATAACGAGTGTAATGATAATGAGTTTTACAATAATGATGTTTCCTATGAAAATAGGTTTGTTAATGAGGACGAGAATAATGTAAGAAATAAGATTTTATACATGAATATAGAGAATTAAGGAGAGATCCAGTTAAAGGATAATCAATCATAAAATTCATCAATAAATCAAACTTTTATGGATTGAGGTGTGTATAATTTTCTTATTGTGAAAATCAACATGTTCAAAGTTCTTGGGGCTTATGCTTATGCACAATTATGATAAAGGAATCATTGTATTGTTGACATGAAAGCAAGTAGAAATAGTTCATTTTATGATGATATGCAAATTAATGTTTGTGTACTCCATAATTAAATATTATAGAATGAACTAAGATTAGTGTCAAAATAGGTTTTTGATCAACTCACTTGGGTATATGCAATTTAAATGTGTTCAACGATTCAATTAAAGTTTTCAAAATAGTCTTTTTGACTAAAAAAAAAAAAATCTGTATTATGTAGTCCTGTATATATATATGGATTTCACTTGTGGACATATGTTTTATATTAAATTAACATGTTTTTGCTTTTTAGTAAGATTGATAATTGATTTAGCATATTATTATTTTTCTTATTTCATACTACTTATCAATTTCTCTATATTTTCTATTCTCAATTTGTAATATTAGGATAATATGTGTAATTAGTTGGTTTTATTAGATTAGAGATGATGAGGGACATCAACATAAAGTGAGATAACAACAAAAACTAATGAAAACAATTTTAGAGTCCCTTTCTATACATTTTCAAGAAATAAAGTTAGAACTTCCATGGAATTGACCTAGTCCTAACTTGCTTTAATACTTCAATCTAGGTCAATTATATTTGCTAACACTCTTCAATAATTTCTGTAATAGTTATGTTTAAACTGCTAAATTTGCAAGAGCAGGATGAATCCGCTGATTTTATGGACTTGAGTCACATCAGAAAATTGACAAAGTCTCTGCAGTAAAAATTAGGCAGAAGATTGTATGGTCAATTTCAATGAATGATCTAGCCTTTTCCCATCAACTAAATTATTTTTCTTCAATTTTACGTTGGGTCCATAGAGCCATGAATGGTCACAATCTTGTGGACGCCATCTGCAATTACACCACATTTTTCAATTGAACTGTCAGCTCTAAATTGACAATGAATTCTAGAGTTAAATGTAAATAATATTGAACAAATTAGGAAACGTTTAATCTTTAAAAAAGAATCCACTAAGCATAAAAAAAAGGTTGAACATTCACAAGTACGGGAGTCACGCTTATTAGTTATTCATTTGAAAACCCTCCAATATATATCGGGTTGAATAATTCAAGATTAATCATACCATATGCTGAACTCAATGTGCAAGTGCTTTTATTATTCTCGTCTTCAATGATGCTTGATTTTTGGAATATGAATAAAAATGGCCTAGCTCTCAAAGAATGAGAACTTAGTATATGGCCCTCCAAAAGGAACAAAGATGGCTTCGCATTTTATGGACAATATTGTGGAGGTGATGCACTTTGGTTACTGGGAACAAACAGCTGCTAGAGCAAAGAAAATTAAGAAGACAAACATATGAAAACATTTCAAGATTCATATTGATTACGGCCAAGTTGCGGCCTGGCACATTTTACAAATACATAGCACTCCTCCATCGTTCTATTTGGGACCGTAAATCCCCAAATGGACCAATCAAAAGGATACCAACCGTTTGATTTATAAAGAATCGTCCAGCGCATGACGTGGCAGTCAGATCAAAGCCCATCATCATCATCCCGCAGAATAACATAGAACACATATACCTTATTTTAATAAAATAATAAAGAAAATAAAAAGGAGAATTCTTTTATTATTTTTTTTAGGAAAGGAAAGCAAAGGAAATTCTATTCAAAATGCTTTCTCTTACCTGCCCAATCATCCTTGAAATGTAAACTAATTTCGGGTTCCATGGTCCGCACTCTCCAACGGTTTTATATATATAAATTGCTTCCGCCCTTATTGATATACTTTCATATTATACATAACCAAGAGAAGAGATATTGAACCAACGGTTGATTATATCACGAAGTTTTTTCCATGGCTGAAGATTTTCAGACTGAGATTTGCGGCGGGACATGGTGGAATTCATTAAGAGGCTCCTTTTCCCCATGTTCAGCATCAGGGATTGGTCTTACTGGTCATATGGGGAGCTTTCTTTGGTCTAATAGTGATATGGTTGATATTAAAACAACAAGGAGGTCTTGCGAGGAATCAGACGTTTCTGTTCCTGCGGATAGCTCCATCGCTTTCCAAAGTGCTCAAAAGCCTCAGAGCACTGATTCAGATGGTGGAGGCAGCGGTATTTTGATGGAATCCACCTTGCAACCGATGAGTTTTGGCCTTTCTTCCTCCTCTACCGATTGGAACCAAGACTTACTGTAAGTCTGGTATTTGTATTTTATTCAATTATTATTTTTGCTATTTTATTGATACTATTTAATTATGGTCGTTATATATGCAAACTTCAACTACAAGTTAAAAGAAGAATTAATGCTAATACGAACGAATTTTTAGATTTGTTTTATTTCTTTTGGGAAGGTAAGTCAATCTATTGAATTACTTAAATCTTTAATTAGCTTGATTTTTTTTCATATATATATATATATAGTGGCAGAAATGGGACTGAGGGTTATCAATCAACTGCTGATCAAGAAGAGATGAATTCAAGATTGAATTATAGACAAGGAGGGATGGACATTTGCCATAAAATTCAAAAGGAGTGGAGTTCAAAGAATTTTACTTGTGGGGCCGAAGATTCCTGCATCAATCCCTTTACGTCCACAAATGAAGACTTTTCTTTAGACCAACCGCAACTCAAGTCTGTCACCAACTCCGACAACTGTACAGGCTTATCCACCGGTTTCTCCTTGGCCTCATCAACTGCTTCTTATGGGTTCCCTTCACAAACGTTGCATAATTTGTTTGAACAACCTCTTTTCAACAACCGGTCAAACAAGTATTTGTCTTCACCAAATTATGCGGCAAATTCTGATGAAATATCGCCGACGACTTCTTGGCCGAAATTCGCTCCAAGTACCTTGTTGAAACATTCATCACCAAAACAACAACCAAACAGCTTGCACTTCCCCAACAACACTCCCTTTTGGAACTCCTGCTTTACTTCCTTGAATGATCTTAAAGCTGGGTTTTTTCCTTCTTCACGCTCACAATTTCTCACACCAATACTTGACGAGAAACCCAATTGTATCAGCCTCAATGCTAAGGTAAATTAATTAATAAAGTTATAAAGATGCCACCATTATTGGATTTATGACAAGGGTTTCGAAACTGAAGTTTTTATTTCGTTTGTTCGTGTTTTAGTCTAACAATGAAGAAGTTCGAGACTCGGCAGGGCCTTTGGTGAAGAAAGTGAGCGGTGAACCTGCATTCAAAAGGCCTCGAATTGAAACACCATCTCCATTACCTACTTTTAAGGTACAATATGTTCAAAAAAACCTTTTGTTACTGCCGAGTGGAAACTTCAAGCTTTTTCTTCCTCATAATTAATTTGTTTTGTTTTAAAGAAATGGATTCTGTTTTGCTATCTGTAGGTTCGAAAAGAGAAGCTAGGGGACCGTATAACTGCACTCCAGCAGTTGGTTTCACCATTTGGAAAGGTATATTTTTTTTTATTCAACTTTTTTCAATTACTACAGTAGAAAGCAATCCCCTTAATTTATCTATAATTTAAAACTTTTATCATTCTAGGCATATATAATTAGTGTCATTGTTTCTTTCGTTATTTCAAATTTTTCTCAGACTGATACAGCATCTGTTCTGCACGAAGCTATTGAATATATCAAGTTCCTCCATGATCAAGTTAGTGTACGTTGCCATGTTTTATATATATATATATATATATATATATATTCATATTCTTGTTTAAATTAAAAGCAGACCCGAAGTGCTATAAAGAAAATTACTTTATTATAATGAATGTTTTTTTTGTGCCAATTCAGATTCTAAGTACTCCTTACATGAAGCAAGAAATTCCGGTTCAACAACAGCAGGTACATTTATAAACCTTTAATGTTTAATCACGCTGTAAAATGACTACTAATTGTATAATGCTTCTTATGGAGATGGTTGTTGTATAATGGTACAGAACAGTGATAAAGTGAATGAGGCAGAAGCGGGAAAACAAGATCTGAAAAGCCGAGGACTTTGCTTGGTGCCACTTTCGAGCACATACCCTGCTGCTAACGAGACAACAGCTGATTTTTGGACGCCAACATTTGGAGAAACTTTCAGGTAGAAGAGAAGAGAGGATCGAGATTAGGTACTTAAAGTGGGTGTACAAAAGCATGCACTGATTCTCTACAACTAGTTAAATGTTAAAAAAAAAAAAAAAAAAAGGCAATTCCAAAATGATAACCAGTATTAATTAGAAAGAAAGATAACTGAAACTTAGAAGATACATTGTTTTGCTGTACCAGTACCAGTTGTGAGAAAAAGCTATAGGAAACAAACAAAAAGAGAAAAAGGAGTGACCCTTCAAGGATGGAGAAACAATGCTGGGCCAGCTACAAGCAGAATGATGAAAGGTAGAAAAATGATTAGAAACCGCCTGTGCCATATTTATATTATATATACAGTTGTTTGTAATAATCAAAGTATTATTATATCTATAAAATCTGATCAGCAGGTGGGTTAGGGACGGGAACAGGTGCTAAATTCAGCGAAAATCAACATTGGCTTAGAGATAATTGTTGTTGTTGTTATAATAGCAGGTGAATTTAGCGGATGGGTGAGTGAAAGGATTTTGTTCCTGTTGCATTGAGTCTAGCCATCCTGGCTTAACCTTTTATCATTTAGGGAAGAAAAAGAGATGAAAGAAACAATATAGTGAGTATTGACTTTCTGGTCATTGGATTGGGTTCAAACTTTTTCGTTTGTAATTATTTATATCTTTTGGAATGTGGTAGTAGGAGTGGTCGTGGACGTCAGAGGGCGGCCCACTGTCCCTGCCTTTAGGGTTTCTGATTATTTGAGAGAGATAGACCACAAACAAACATCATTATTTCATTGAGAGATTAGAGAGAGAATTAATTCTATATATGAGTGCATGCGCGCCTCTAGTTTTTGAGTCTCAGCTGAACTTCAACCATGCATTAGAATGTCCACATTATATGTATTAAAAGTAAATCTCTATTTCCCATATAAGGTTTGGCAAAACCTCAAGTTCAAATTGATTGACTTTCTAAGTCATTTAGGAGCAAGTAAATGGTTGAAAGGCATAAACGATATTTTGCCTCACCAAGATTGGAAAAAAAAAAAAAATCAATCAACATTGTCAAACCGTTTTGACATAGGATGTGATTCCTCTAAATTTTATATTTGAAAATGTACTAATTCTCTAAAAATATATTGAAAAATATATGATTCTCTTCAGAATTGTACCCAGTGAGATGTCATCTCAAAGAGGCATGATTTCGACTATTACAACCGTTTCACACATTTTTAGTGTTACTTTGATTGTTGGATCTGATAGATTGCTTGCTACTGCAATTAGAGGCATAAATAATTTCACAAAAAATAAATTGTTAAGAGTAATACAGTTATTTATCTCTATGATATTATATCAAAACCTTTTTCATTAACAAAGTTAGATTTTGATTGGAGATTACAGTTTCGCCAAACTTTGGGTGAAAATAATTTACTCTATGTATTAACTCAAAGATAAGTATTAAGTAGGGGGATTTATCTTTTTCACATTGTTAAAAGATAAAATTGTATTTTTTGTTTTGAAAAATCCGTAAACACAGTCGTAATTTCTTTTTTTTTTTTTTTTATTTTGAGAAAAAAATTAGTAAAATTTCCCACCCCGCAAAAATATAATATGTATAAAATAATTTGATTTTTTTAATAAACCCTTCAAAAATTATACCTTGTTTCATTTAAAAATTCTTTAAATATAAGACAAAGTTCGAGCTCTCCAGCTATTGTCTCTCCTGTAACTTTAGGAGTCACATAATGGCTTGCAGCGCTAAAATGTTATAATTAAGAGAATAAAGAATTTAATTTTTTATGATCTCATGTCTGCACTACCTAACTCTTCCAAAAAGCGCCCATAAGATTAGAATTCTAGTTAGTGACTTCTAAAGCCTGTTTAATGAAGAGGATCTTCTCTTAATCATTATGTGTATGGTATACGGTCATCTTCATAAGTAAAATTCTTGTGTTAGAAGTTCAATCCAGTTCATCTTCAAGCAACATGAAAGAGGAGCGCACATGACATTCTAGTTGCTACTGTCCAGTCTTCTGTATTTTAAGATAATACAGCAATATTAAACAACAAAAACTGCAGAAAAAGTGGCTCTTTTATTGATAAATACAATTATTCAACGTGTATTGATCAAAGATTGACCTCATCTAAAATTAATACCATTTTATGAGAGGTAAAGCATATTGCAAAATTAAAGATGATTTTGATTGACCGCAGGGGGGAAACCACTATGGAGCCTCATTCATTCTTATTACTGAAGAAAATGAAGTTATCACATTCAGCAAGATGCTTCACACAAATGTGATTTCTATGAGTCTCAAATCTAGCAACAACTAATACTTCAGCGAAAGTACTTGTCTATATTTTGTTCTATCCCACCACCATTTTGTTAATGAATATAAGTGCAAGGATGTCTAAAAAAAGTGTCATGTTTTGCTAAGTAAGAAGTAAAAACTCTATACTCACTACCCTTATCAATTTGATGACAATTTATTTTGGCATAAAAAGGTTTTTCTACCAAGGTAAGAAAAGAAGTAAATGCTAGGAAGGCTTATTTAAAATTTTATGGAAAAAATCCAAGATTAACAACTAAAATTATCTATATAGTATCTATCATCTTTTACTGAAATGTAAAATAAGAGTTTTCAAATATTTTTGTTAATTTGATATGATATGTTAATTTTGAAAAGTGAAATATTTAAAAATAATATGATAATTTAACTTTTGGGCACAATGTTAGAATTCTTTTCCATTAACAGAGCTTTTATTTTGATTACAATTTGTGATTTATAATAAAGGGTGAAATATTGTTTTTGGGTCAGAACTTTGGTGGGAAAATAATTCACTCTAATTATAAAGGTACTATAGCCGTTGCAAGAAAGGCAAATTGACAACAGTGAGACGCAACTCTCAAGGCTCTTGTCCTTCCATCTCCAGCCAGCCGAATAACATAAGTGTTATATATATATATATATGGGCCAAACGTCTTTTTCCTTCACAAGGTTTTCATAACGAACAAATTTTTATCCAAAAACTATAAAAAATTTAAATACCCATCAATTAATTAAATTTTTTTAATTTTTTAAATATTTTTAATAAAATAACTAAAATATACTTTAATAAAAAAAATTAGTATTAAAATAAATTTTAATATAAAAAACTTAATATTATAATAATAAATTTAAGAAATTATAAAAAAATAAAAAAAACAATCATAGCCTCCAATTATTGTGGCTGCTATTATTCTAACAAAGTAATTGAAAATAATCATCTAATTCGATTAATTGTTAAATATGATCGTTTTAATAATAGAGACGGTCAGATCTAATCACCATAGATTTAGCAAAGACGATCAAATCAAAGTAGTTATATCCGATCGTCAATTAAATCATGGGGTCATTTTTGTCACCTGATTAAGTTAATAGTGGTCACCAATATCGACAAAATTGCCGACGACAATGGTTGTTTTTTAAAAAATTTTATTTTATTTGTAAAAATTTATTAATTTATTATATTTATTTGATATTGTATTAATATTATTTTATATTTAAATTATTTTTATAAAATTGATTTTATTATTTTTATTTTTTATCAAAAAGAGAAAAGTATTATCCAATTAAATTTATTGATTAACTATTAAATTTAACTGTTAACTTTAGCCAATTAACGGGCATTTGACTTTATAAAAGTTTTTGTATGAATATTTGTCATTTAAAGAAACTTGAGTAAGAATAAGTTACTTGGCCATATAAATATACGGAGATTTTATGAAACATAAATCAAACATTTAAAAATCTATTATTTGTTAAACGTTTGTTCCTATCACAATTAGATTTGCAGGTGGTTGATAGAAAATTAATACAATCTTGTAAATTAATAAAATTTAGTGGAACCGAATAATTATATATGGCTTATAATCAAGCCGGAAATGGAAAGAAAAGAAGCTTAAGATTAAAGAATCCTAATGACTAAACCTAAGCAAACATACTTTTTTTGTTTTTTTATAAAAAATTGGGGTTAAAAGACTCAAGAAGCTAAAAATAAAACGAAACACCATTTAGATAGATATCACAATCTCATGTCATTTATTAAGAGAATCTCTTTTATACTAAAAAAAGATTATTGATATTAGATTATTTTTGCATAGTACTTTAAAGCTATTTAGAAATCTAGTTAACAGCCATATTTACTTTTTTATAGACATACAAAAATCTTGTTTCTATGTCCTTCTAACACACCTTATCAATTCGATTGAAGTAGATTTGCAAAAATTGTGGATTGAAGGAAGGTTATCAACATTTTTGAGTCAGATTCCACTTTAAGGCTACTTCAACTCCAACCTGCACAACCATCAATTCCGCCTCCACGACTGAGCACCTCCCTAACCTTTTAGTGAAGCCCCCTCTAAACTCTCCCCTATCATCCTTAAGGATCCTTCGCACCTAAGCATCACCTGCCCTATAGGAGATGACACCATCAACATTCATCTTTCACCACCCAGTATTCGACAAATCCCATACAGCAGCACTGCCCATTGCATCGTCAAGACAAAGCAGCATGGTGAACATGTGCCAAGCCAGCATATGTTGACTCACGCTATCTGCTATCACCCCTCCACCCGTTGAAACAGAAGCCTAAATTCTTCGTCATGCAAGTCTTGATTCCTTCACCTCCATAACTAGTAACACGTGGTGGCAAACCAGCCTCTCCATCCCATTGCTAGCAAATGTTCGCCCCCTGCACCTAAATTCAAGGCTAGCCAATCCCTCCTACTATTGCTGAAGAACAACTTCCGATATTGTCCACTTATAGTCTGATTCCAATTTGCCTTAGCAAGGACACAGTCTCTCATAACATGGAGCCAATTCTCCTCCCCACCACCACAGGTCGAACACTGGGAAAAGCTACAAAGACCCATTCGTGATATCTGACTCTTGGTAAGCAATCTACCATGAACTAGTATCTATAAAAAAATGTTGGATCCTTTGGGGCACTTGCATCTCCAAATATTCCCCGAAACATTCTCCATCTGGTCGGGCTCATTTCTTGAAATTAGATCATAGGCTGATCCCACACTAAATTCCCCCTTCAAACCAAACTTCCACTGAAGTACATCCTCCAACCCATCCGATATGCGGGGAGGACAAATGGCCACCACCAAGCATGGGTCTATCGAAAGGAAAGGGGCCAAGTTTTCCCAATTCCATCCACCATTCGCATTCACATAATCTGCCAATTTATCCCGTAAGAAGTGGGAAGGGACCTTATTCACCACATCCGAGACAAGGCTCCTGTTCGAGACCTATCTGTCAAGCCAAAACCTGGTTTTCCTCCTATTGCCAATTTGAAATCTACAATTTTGCTCCACATGTCCTGCCACCATACAAGCCGCTCCCCAAAGAGGGGAATCATAAAGCTTGCTAACGAAGAGGCCCCAACATTCACCCCGCGCCAGTACTTTGATCCTAACACATGAGCCTACCACTTACTCTTTTCTATAACCCCCCATGCTACCTTCATTAAGAAAGCTTTGTTTAGAGCAGCCAAATTGCGAAGGCTCAAAAGACCATTCTCTTTTGGCTGGCAGATCTTATTCGAAGAAACCAAATGACTTCTCCTTGATTCCTCTGTCCCTCCCCAAATAAACTATCCACATGCACGCTTCAAATCATTAAGCACTCCTTTCGAAATTGAGCTTTGCCTGACATGTAAAGGAAGGGACAAAACCACAGAGCATACAAGAGTCACCCTTCCCGCCAGTGACAAGGTGAGGTGTTGACTTTCCAGTTCGCCAACCTATTCTTTGCCTTCTCAAGTAAGTAATCAAATCTTTCTCTTTCGAGTCGACCATCCCAAATAGGCACCCCCAGATACTAGTCAATCGCCTCGGTTTCTTTAAAACCACTTGTCATAAGAATTAAATCCTTCACACTATTCTTGGAAAGAAACACAACTATCTTTGAGGTACTCACTTTTTTTTTTTTTTTTTTGTAAGTAAAAGAATATATAAAAAAAAACCAACGGACGAACCCAATACAATCTAAGCGCAACAACAAAAAAACTGCCGGCAAACCAAACAATAAAACAAAAGACTAAGTTAACTCTGACCGATCCTCTTGAGAGTCTATCTAGGCTCCTGCCAAAATAGAACCTAAGAGAACAAACTAAGAGTAACAAAACCGAAGAAGAACAAACAAGCTAAAACTAAAAGCTAATTACAACATTTTACAACCATATACATATGAATATTCATGAAGAATAACTTAAACAAAACCTTCAACCAATTGCCCTTCCCCTCTTTAAACCTTAATTTATTTGATCAAAAAAAGAGTATAAGAGAACCAAGCCCAGAACACAATCCAAGTAAAAAGTCACGATGCAGCCCCTTTCTAATCCAAATTCTAGTCAAACCAAGTATCCCACCAGTCTTGAAAATAATCTATTCCATATTGCAGACCAGTTATTCCAAGCTGGAGTAGAAACTTTTGCATATGGGGAAGAGGTAGCCAGGCTCAGAGGCAAGAACTCCAACACCGTAGCCACCAAGTTGCATCCATGATGCTGATTTTTTTCCTCTATATTCTATTGTGTATCCATTAATTTAGCAACCTTTAACCATGGTTTAAGCCCTTGAAAGGGAGCTTGAATGCATAGGAAAACCTTGACTTTAATCCCTTCGAAAAACTGCTCTACAATTGTGGTTGAATTGCAGCTCAAAACAGGGGAAAAACCCAACCCAACCTGGAAAATTTTCCAGAATTTACTGTTCACGGGAATAATACCCGTGAACAGTAAATCTGGATTTCCAGATTTAAGGTACTGAAATTGGGCTTGAAAAGATGTCTGGAAGCTGATCTTCAGCTTCACACATGTGTAACTATGATGGTACAGCATTTCTAAGGTCCGGGAGAGCGGATCCACCTTGATTTCCTTCAAATTGACATACAAACCTAGAATAAAGCTTGAAAATCCTTCTACTAGATGAATTTTGGATTTTTGCAGCCTTACTGAGGTCCAAAACATGGCGAACCAATCCCCGAGATACTCACTTTGCCACCTGAAACCCCACAAAACTTACTCAGCCAAGCCAAAATTCCTTCCATCTACTTCAAAGAAGCCTTCAAAAAAAGTACAACATTATTAGTAAACATAAGATGGGTGATAGTTGGCCCCTCGATCCGACTTTAAATGGACATCACTCTTCACAGTTAAAACTTTTGTAAATGCAATGAGACAATTTCTCCATGCATAAAACAAAGATATATAACGAAAGGGGGTCTCCTTGACGAATTCCCTTGGTTGGCCTGAAACTTGACGTCTTTTTTCCATTCCACAAAATTTGCACGGATGTAGTAATGCATTCCATTATAAGCTTTTAGGGGTGTAAATATCATTAATATATGTTTAGGGGTAAATTGTAATTTCAAAAATTTTAGGGGTTTAACATAATTTGAAGAATTTAATTGTAATTTGAAAAAAGTATAGTATTTTTGAAATTTTTAAAATTTTAATGTCTCTATGGTTTAAAAAATGATAATTACATTATGAAAAATAAAACAAATTAAATTAGAAGTTTAAATGTTATATAATCAAATACTTAGGAATAAATTGTCAGACATTCATGAAAATTATAAGGATTATTTAATTTAAAAAATTATAGGGGTGTTTTTGAAAATTTTAAAATTTTGGCATACCCCCAATAGTTTATAAAATAACAATTATATCTTCAAAAAATAAAACAAATTAAATTAAACAGTGTAAATGTCATCTAATTATATAGTTGGGGGTAAATTATAAATTTCAAAAATTTTAATGGTATTAATAAAATATTAAAGAATTTTTTAAAATTTGTAAAAAAATTGAGTTGTTTCTTAAATTTTAGTATGTGTTCAGTAGGTTAAAAATGACAATTACATACCTTAAAATATATAACAAATTAAAAGTGTAAATATTATTTTATAAACTATCGAGACTATTGACGTTAATTAAATACAATATCAATTTATAATTAATAATATTTTAAAGATATTTAAATAAAATAACATTTCAATATTCTTTTATTACTTTCAATCAAACACAATAATTATTTATTCATAATAATTTTACCTTATTCGTTATTAATTTATTTACACCCTAATTGTTAAAAATTCTTGTTTTTTTTTTATTATTATTAACAAAAAAAACTTAGTCGAGTCAATACTCTTCGAGGCTGCCAAACCACACCAAGTCGGAAAACTCAGGATATGCAATTGGCTCTACTAGCTAAATTTAAGGATCTAATTTCAATGCAATGTCCAGAAGACTCGACCTCAAAACTTATGCCGTTTGAAATCCTTCTTTATTGTTCTCTATAAACATTCATCTTGATTGATATCTTTTTGTCACTTTGAAATGGAATGAAATTGGTATGGAATGTCACATCTGGATTGATAGACTATACACATTCAAGCATTAGGATCAGTACCATTTTCTAGATCTTGAGTACTGGATGGATGGAATTCAATTCTATATTTATGTTGTTTTTATAAGATGGTATGGTTCATTACTTGATACGAAGAAGAAACATAAAAGGAATACTTAAAAGGAAAAGCATATAGGCATCATCGTGCTGTTATTAAAGTATGCGGCTCCCATCATTTACAATATTTCTTCAATAGAATACTTACTTAGGCTAATCAATGTGCAAATTCAAACGTGCATTTGTATTCTGCTATAAGTTTTTTCTGGCTAGCAATCCCGGAGAGAAGTTTGACTTTTTTTTTTATAGCAAGATACAACTTTTTCGCAAATTACTTTTCTTCTTTACTTGTGATGTCAAATTCTGACTCCAATGAAATGTTCCCATCTGAAAGGAGTTCTTCTCCATCTCTAAAGAATCCAAATCCTGCCCAACAAGTTTCAACTGCTTATTGCTTTATTGAAGTTAAAAACGGACTACATTAGAGCATTGGTAAACCTAGTAATACAACTTACTTAGGAATGTCAAGGTTAGGATAAGATAAATAAATTTTAAATTAAAATATACAAATATTTATATTAATAAAACACAAATTAAAATCTTGGTGTGATTAGGCTTTGACGCCAAATCTTGGTTTCATTGGTAGTGGGGAAGTGTTAGTTTTTGTTTTTAAAATTATTAAAGATCTTGTTCTTTGTGTTTAATGTTTTCGTAATTCAATGAAAGCATTTCAAGATGCTCTAATAGTGACATGAAGCACTCAATTTCCAACTTAATTACAATGTGTATATATATATATATATATATATATATATATATATATAACTAATTCTACATCTGTTCTAACAAATCATAAAATCCCAATTTTCTATTATACTCATCCCCCAAACAAGACCCTAAGATAAAGCTAAAACATAAATCAGAAAAATTACAAGCAAACAATTCGAGAAGAAGAGGCTTATTGTAAAAGTTCTATTGGAACTTGTTAAAATCTTTAGCAGATGTGAAGAGGAGCTGCAAAGGTTCTAGTTTGAAATGGTGGAAGTGAGATGAAATTGTAAATTACATTATAGGGTAAAATTGAAAAAAAAAAATAATTTTAAACTTATGACATTTTTTTTTTCAAAAGTCTTGACCCTAGGTCGGTCTGCCCTTACATTAAGATAATTAATATTTTAATGGCTTCGACCATCAACAAATTATGTATTGTGTGACACATGTGGATGACAAGTCAAGCAAGTGGCTTCTATACGTAAACATAATACATGTCATTTGACACTTCAATGGGACAATTATAAGTCGTTTATGTATCCTATAATAGATGACAATATGTCTTATTAATTTTTTAATTAGGTTAAAATCGGACGGAACACTACCTAGGTCCTATGAATATGATTTTATTTTATTTTATTTTTTTGCCCGCAGTCAATAACACTTTTACTAGAAAAATTGTCCTCAGAGATAGAAATGTTAATATGATTTGAGTAGAGTAAGGTGAATTTGTCTTTTACCATAAATACTAATTTGTGTATGACCAGTTAAGAATAATATATCATTATGTTATTAGTTTTAATAACATCGAAATATTAATAATTAGATAAAAAAATTTTACAACCAAAATTGTTTAGTAACTTACAGTCGTTCCCCTACATTTGCTGCTTGCATTCTCTTGAGCTAAAGAAATTTCTGATCTTCCAGTTGACCATTTAAGATGGTTTTGATCTTTTTTCTACTCTACCAAACTCCCCAAATTATATTCTTTTATATCCAATATTACAAAACTCAAGTCAACATTATTGATTCGACAAAATGGGAAAATTAAAAATTTGTTATACTGAAATACTGATGGTACAAGCACAAATTTATCAAGAATACCAGTGGAAAGCCATTAGATTGTATAAATTTTTTCTTTTTTTTTTGGAAAAATCTATATCAAAAGTCCAACAAACTTTCTGAAATGTGATAAACTCCTATGAAGTTCATTTATAAACTCGTATTAGACTATTTAATTTTTAATTTTCAATTAAATTATAATTATAATTAATCTTCTCATAAAACGGTCATACCCCGAATTTGAACCTATCTAAGCAAAACTGTTGTTAACCATGCAACACAGGCCAACATTTAAATCAGCAAAAATTCTTTGGATATATATGTATATATAGAGAGAGAGAGAAAGAACATAAAATCCTTCAAAACAGTTCCACCATTGTCTTTAAAAATAAATAACATGGAAAGTTTGGGACGTGTTTACTATCTAGAATGAGAAGCAGAAACTCTAAAACAAGAAAAAATTGAATTTCAGGAAATTAAAAGGCTAATGAAAATTAAGCAGCAGCCTTGAGCTTTTTAGCAATGCCAGCGAAATACTTTCCCTGATGAAAAGCTTGCTCTAGTTCGAGCTCAGAAGGCTGTCTTGATCCGTCCCCGGAGAAAGTTCCAGAGCCATAGGGGCTACCACCCTTCACTTTCTCCATCTCAAACATCCCCGCCCCAAATGTGTACCCGATTGGCACAAACAGCATTCCATGGTGAACAAGCTGAGTTATGGCGGTCAAGCTGCAAAAATGAAACTCAAATTTTTAGAGAAATTTTTAACAAGGAGCAAAAATTCATCTGGAGGAACCAAGGAGAAACTCACGGGGTAGTTTCTTGTCCACCTCCTTGTGATCCAGTGCTGTAAAAAATTCCAGCAGGTTTTCCAGCAAGCTGTTGAGTTCTCCATAGACCTCCAGTTGCATCCATAAATGCCTTGAATTGTGCTGCCATCATCCCAAATCTAGTGGGGAAACCGAGAAGAACCCCATCAGCCTCGACAAGATCATTAGGTGAAATGATAGGTACATCACTCTTTGGTGGTGCACCCATCTTTCCAAGAACATCTTCTGGCAGCGTTTCAGGTACCTGTCCAGGCATCAATTGTAAAATCACATATTCTGATCTATAAAGCACATTATATAAAAGAAATAACCGAGCAAGTATTACATAAGACCTGCCATAGTTTTACTTCTACTCCTTCCACAGATTCAGCTCCTTTCTTTATCTCTTCAGCCAGCTTCGCAACATGTCCATACATTGAATAATAACTGTAGCAGAAACTTCCTTTCATATATATATATATATGTATATATATTTACTTTGATACAGATAAAATATTATGAAATTCTATCGACAAAGTATAATTCAAGGAAATATTCATTATGCTGCGAGAGTGATATCATTGAAATTATGATCTGTCAATGCATTATCTGAAAAGCCTAGGCAAAATATGTTATGTACAAATTTGCTATATTGCTTAAGCAATTCAACTTTATAAAACCAATCTAATGATACAAATAATGGCTTCTAGATGGGTAGGTGAATTGGCAACAAAATTTGGAAGCTTGTCTTAAAGGAGGCCAAACCATGAAAATGAAAGGCACTTACAATAGATATGAATAAAAATTGCTATATAGTGAACCGGTCTCAACAATAATGAATGATGGGACCAGAGTTTTTAAAAAAACTTGAGAGGGCATTTCACACTCAATTATTTTAATTTAAAAAAGTAGGTCATGTTTCACAATCACTTTTTCAAGGATTTGGGAAAATTTGACACCAGAATTCATGTGAGCTTTCTAATCTTTCTCAATTATACATGACTATAAATTACAATTAAAGTATATATCAATTATCCATTCACCGAAAAGCACGATTTGACTTCTGCAAAATTTCAACCAATAAAAATACGAAGATACAATCAAAGAGGCCTTTCCCGACAAGCAAGAAAAAAAAGAGACAAAATGTGATATAAAAGAGCATTTATTTAGGCCACAATTTTCAGGATCTGACGATGCCCACCCATCCATGTTCTATTATTCTATCTAGCTCCTCTTTCTTTTTATTATTGGTTATTGTAATTATTTCTATCTCCATAGAATTAAGTTATATCTTAGCCTTCAATGTCATCCAGCAGAGATCGACAATTTCTTCTTCTTTCTGTTTTTTTTTTTTTTTTTTTTTTTTTTCTGTTAAAACAAATTATAAAGCTTTTAAGTACATGAAAATATACAATTATTCTAGATATTATGGAAACAAGTATAACTATTTCTCAAGTTTCCAGAGAAAGAATGAAGCATCATCATAACCTTAATCCCACAAGAGTTATTCGAGACATATTTCAGGATAAGTTTCAGTAAAAAAAGTCAAACACAAGAGCCCCGGTATGAATTGAGAATAGCATTCGATTGAAATCAGCCACAGCACATCCATTGAATGAGATGCAAAAGCCAGATAAAATTGAATCTGATATCATAACTAAATGCATTTTAATCAATAACTCTGCAAATATATATATTCAATTCTTATAGGATCTTTAAAACTAAAAAAATAATAATTACAAACAAAATGCAGAACACAATCTACTAATTCGAATATATTTAAGATCAAAGAAAACAAAGTACTAAGCATATTCATAGAAGAAGCTCTTTTAAAACAAAAGAACGGAACAATGAGAAATATTGAAAGCGAAACTTACACGACATAGACTTTAACTGCCATGGATAGAGAGTGTTTTCGTTTTTCGTTCTTTGTGTATTGTGTTGGAGAGGAAGAAGAAGTGAGTGTGCAAGTGAATGAAACGAGAATGGGAAGTGGAGTGGACATTATTTATAGTAGTGCCATTTCAGTTTTGTCAGCCCGGTCATCATTTTCTTGACTAGATTTTCCAATGAACTTTTTCGTTAACCTGACGAGTTTCGTATATATTTTTTATACTTTGCATAATTTAATTTTTCCCTATAACTAATATATGTGAGAATCGAGAAATAAGGAATGAAAATAATAAATTAGTGCAAAAATTCAGAAAACTAAATTAAGTGTTAATTTTATTATAAAAGCAAAAAATTAGGGTCAAATGCACTTATAGTCATTGAATTATGCATTTATTATATTCACAGTTATTATTTGTTAATACGTTAGAAAAAAATTATTAAACTTTAAATTTTGTTTGTTATCAATTTGCTCTCATGTTTTACTGTTTATATTTTTAACAGAAGTTGGATAGGACATTGATTTAGACGTCTTGCTAACATGACATACAACCAACGACCACATCAACAGTCATATCATTATCCACACAACAGAAGCTAACATAAACGTTGACGTGGATGTTAACATGGTAGTTTTGTTGACATGACATCCATTCAGTGTCCACGTCAACGTCCATGTCAACATTCACATCAACGTCTACATCAGCTTCTGTTGCAGTGATTTGATGGCAATAAACTCAAAGTTTAATGACCACGGTTGTAATTATGAAAAAAAAATTAATAATCTTGAGTGTATTTAATCTCTTTTATAATTTTCTTTCTTTATTTTTCTTCATGCTTGTTAAAATGTTAGACTATCAATTCTCTCACTCTAGTTTCTTCTATTTTTCTTTCTTTATCTAAACATATTTAGATTGATTAGTCTATGAATTGAGAAGTCAAATAATAGCAACTACAAAAATATACTATTTTTTTTAATTAAACAAACAGTAACTATTTTTCACTCTCTCTCTATCTTCTTCATAATTGGTTAGTGATAATGACTATGAATTTATTTGTGAAAAGACTTATTTTTAGTATTCTCATTTGTTTGTTATTTAAAAAATTTTTAATTTTTAATTTTTAAAATTCTATTTGATGGTTGAGAAAGTGGATGAGAGGAAAAAAAATGTGTCTTTGATATGATCATGAGTGTATTTAATCCACTTTCTTATACAAAAGACACCTCGTTTTTTTTGTTGGTCATTTTCTCGTATAGAATGCAAACTAAACATTTCACTTAAAAATTAGTAATCATGATTGCATTAAGTATATAGTTAATTGACCATGAGTGCTTTTAATCCTATAGAAAGTATCTCATTTTTCTTTTTGTCCACTTTCTTAGCCGTCAAATAGAATTTAAAAAAAATGCAAACTAAAAATTTTTAAAAGAATAAACAAATGAGAATACTAAAAATAAGTATTTTTATAAGTAAATTCATAATCATTATCACTCACCAATAATGAAGAAGATAGAGAGGAAAAGTGAGAAATATTTACTGATTGTTTAATTAGAAAAAAAAAATTAGTATGTTTTTATGATTATTATTGTTTGGTTTCTCAATTCATAGACTAATCAATCCAAATATGTTTAAATAAAGAATGAAAAAGAGAAAAAAGTAGAATGAGAGAATTGACAGTTTAGTGTTTTAGCAAACCAGAAGAAAAAGTAAGAAAAAAAAGTTATAAAAGAGATTAAATGCAGTCAAAGTCATTAAATGTTTCAATAATTACAATCGTGGTCACTAAATTTTGAGTTTATTTGTCGTCAGATCACTGCAATAGAAGCTGATATAGACGTTGATATGAATGTTGACATGGACATTTACAAGATGTCACATTAGTAAAACAACCATATCAACATCCATGTCAGCTTCTGCTGTGTGGGTGATAACATGTCTGTTGACATGAACATTGACTGGATGTTATATCAATAAAACAGCCAAGTCAACATCCACGTCAACGTTCATATCGGTTTCCATTAAAAATTTAAACGACAAAATAGGAGAGTGACTTCACAATAAACGAAATCCCAAGTTTAATGACTTTCTTTCAATGTTTTACAAAATAGTAACCGTAAATATAATAAGTGCATAGTTCAATGGTCATGTGTGCATTTGATCCCAAAATATTAGTACAATATCGAATTGGTCAACTACTTTTCCTTTAAGGTCTAGATTTTATGTCCATGATCACATGCAGTCATATATACATGCATGAGAAAGAATCGAGAACAACTTAGGTCTGTTTTACAAGACCTAGAATCCTTTCAATAGTTTTCACGTCACAACATACTTTTAAGGCTATATCACATATTCCCACCCAAGGTTTCTGATAAGATAATCCCACCCTCCAATTTTTTAAAACTTAGTCAATCACTCCTTAACTGAAATCAATAGTTAAGTTTAACAATTAACAATTAAATATTAATAATAAAAAAAGCAGGGATGATTAGATCTGACCATCTTTATCAAAAAAAAAAAACAGTCAATTTGACTATTTTGAGAACCATGTAACTATTTCTAACTACTTGATTTATTTTTTTTATAGTCACAGTCGTCAGTTGTTGGCAACGGTGACTACTTTTTTTTGTTATTTTTTTTATTTTATTTTTTTTAAAAGTTTTATATATTTTTTATATTTAAATATTAAGTTATATTTTTATTATAATTTTTTATTTTTTTAAATGTTAACAAAAATGAATGAATAATAATTAATGGATGGGAGATTGAGTTTTAGAAAATTGGAGAATAGATCCTTCTATATATCTTTAAGAGAAACCTTGGCTGGGAATATGTAGTTTGGCCTCTTTTAATTATTCAAACAAGATTTCTTAGCAAACCATTTTAGTAGCTACTTGACTAAGACTCTTCTATTCAAAACTTGTAAAGTATAAAAAGGTAAATAATGTATAGTTGTTAAACTATTTATTAATAGTGATTATATTTATTACATTTTAATTTATTAAATAAAAATAATTAACCATTTAATATTATTAGTCGTTATATTATTATTCACTTAATCAAAAATATATTTACAATAAAAAAATTTGTGATATTATAAGAAAATAGAGAACTAGTCTCAAAATAATTTTGTCTCATTTTAAATTTTTTAGTTGGTTTCCACCTTATTAAAAAGTGGTTTTGCCCATAGAAAATAAGGACAATAACCTAACAATTAATAAAATAAAAAATCGATTATTTTTTTTACAATGAATTAAAATACAGTAATCATGATCATTATTAATAAATAATTTAGTAACCATGAATACTATTTATCTAATATAAAGCTATCATTTTTTGCTTCTTTGAACTCTATTGAATCAAATTGATCCTAAGAAAAATACAATGCCCACTAGTAGACCTTCCAGTTACGCGATAAGCAAACAAATTTGGCCAGAGTCAAACACCAAATTGGGGTCAAATTCAGTTGAATTACCAAAAGATATTAGGTTTGAGTTATCAAGACGTGGTTGACCTGTTGGAAATGTGTTATAGGTGTTTCATATTTTTCTTATAAAATAAGCAACCAAATTTTGTCAGAGTCAAACCCCAAATTGGGGTCAAATCCGTTATCAAAACAAAATTTTAGGTTTGAATTATCAAGACATGGTTAATACGTTGGTATTGTGTTATATGTGTTTTGTGTTTGTAATATAAGGTTTGTTGTTGAAGCAACTGTTTCTTGACCATGATTCTCAGTAATTAGATGAAAATTTTCTAGAGAAGCAAGTCTAGTGGGTGCTCTAAAGTTGTTCCTATGCTCAGTAGTCATTGTATTGTGACCGGTGAAAATAATATCAAACCAATGATAATGATAGAAGTGTAGATCCATATGCCTTGACTTCCCATACACTTGGTACATGACTCTGGACTTCATAAAAGTTCTACCTCTTCCTCCACCTTGACCATATTGATCATTATCATATCTAAAATTTCTAAAATTTTGTTGAACTATTTGGGTGTTGGTAGGATTCATCACAGAAACATAAGACAAAAAATTCCTACTTGATTTTCACTACTAGCTCCACAATAACTTTGCTAAGCTTCAAATCTAACATCTTTTGCTTTTGTAGCAAAAGTTATACTTCCTCCACTGAACTCTAAGCCAAAAACAACATTTCTATTCAACCTTTGCTCAAAATTTTTGTAACACAGACTTTTTCCCCAGTCAAAGTTATTGAATCCAGTTTAGAAGTTATATGTACCATTGTAGGATCAAATTCAGGACATATCCCTTATAAAATGAAATTCATGAGCTCTTTCTCTGTTATGTTGCTGGGGTGTTCACACTTGCATATTTGACTAAACATATTTTCGCTAATGGATGCTAGTAACCAACTCATGGCATCTTTTTTTTTTTTTTTTTTTTTCATGTATTATATTAAAGATTTACTTTCTTAATATACTTAATGTTATAGAGACGGTTCAAGAATATTTATGACCTTAAACAATAATTATTTTGATAACCCTCTATTAATATAAATATGTCAAATAAATTTTATATAAAACTCTTTTTTTAAGGATCATAAACTTTATTTATTTCGGATCCTATATGTAAACCTTAATGATTGATATCTTGAACTGACCTTGTAATGTTATCATTTACTCAAGAGTCATTCCTATTTGTCACAAACTAGACATTTCACTGTCTTCATAATATAGTGCATATTACTCACAAACAAATGGAATTTCTCAACCATTAATAACATCATTAGTTGTCTATTCATATGTCTACAAAATTCAATGATCCAATAATTCAGAAAAAAAAAAAAAAAAAAACTAATCCTTTAACTTTTGGATTATAACTTAAATAATCTAAAGACGTGATTATAATCTACAATTAAATGTTTTATGTTAAATACCACATGATTGAATATTACCAAGTATTCGGTACTATTGGATGAATTTTTCTATTAAAAAATGTAAATTTGAAATATTTCGCATGGACTCTTTCACGTATATTCCAATTATTTGGAATATATCTGCATCATTCTTACACTATTTCATAAACACAAACAATGAATCATTATCTTACCATTTGAATATCCTGGCTTATCGTAAAACAAAAAGGAATCATAACTCTGCAAATGTTCAAACGATTTTGCAATCGATACGACTAAATCATTGGTTATGATGAAAGGTTTTTAATTAAAATTGGATTTGTTTCTTATCAGAATAAACTTAAAGAAGAATTGATAAGAGAATGAAAGTTGGAAACTTGATCTAAAGACAATCATTATCCTTTGCCTTAAAACGTGCTTCTCATCTATATACCAAACATTCGCGCCTTCTATTCCATCCCATTCACGCATGTATGTATATATGTGGATTTCTATTCACACTCCCATTATTAATGTCTCCAACTTTGCCTATATGTATTACTCATGATGTTGATAATACTGGGAACTTCTTTATGTGTAAATGGGATGGGGATGATGACACCAATGTTTCTGCGAACATAGCATTTTTATTACCACCATAGGAGCGAACAATTTCATTATTCGGAGATCTTCTTTTGTTCGAGCTTTTCCAAACCTAATAACTCCAAAAGCAACATACTTTCTTCTTTCATTGGGTGGTTGGAATCAATTGGCCGTCCACAAAATGGGTGAAGTTGAAAAAGAGCACTTAGAATGAATCATACTATGATCCTTATTAAATGGTCGTCATAATATTAGTGGACACGCTTAAGCACATTCAGGATTTGGACCCACAAGTGAATTACTAGGAGAAATAGCTTTTGCTGCACGAATGCTCATAGATGATGGCCCCTATGCCTTTCATCATAATGTATTCCAACCAAGAATAGCTTGCCAAGAGAAGGAAGAAGGAAGGAGACCAGATGATTAATCAGAAATTTCTTGTTTTTTCGGTCAAAAAAGCTGAAGCTTCTACTCCACAATCATTAATCATTGCATATAAATCGGCGTTCATGGAGGTTGGCTTTAGGCTTTTGAGATGATAGGATTATGGGAGCATTGTTGCTCTTGATGGGTTCACCACTACAATTCGCAATTTGCATTTTCTTTAAATATGAGACGTTGTTTAGCGGTGTACACAGTCCGGTTTTATATAAGAAGTTTTTTAAGACAAATAGAAAAGTGGGTTTCAAAAAATTTCAACTTAAGCTAAATTAAATCAAACTGAAAAAATACGATTTAATTCGATATAAACTATAATTTACTTCTAAATATTTTGTATATAGTAAATAATAATTAAATTATAGTTATTTAATACATACAATAAATAGATAAAATAAAAATAAAATATATATAGATAATAAATATGTAAATTATATATATATATATATTAAAGCTAAGAATCATCATATGATCGAACTTTCGATCGAAAATAATCATTTAATTCATATGTATTTAAAAAAAAAAATTACAGTTCATTGATTTTAGCTTAAAAACTGTCCAAACCATAATTCATATACCATAGCCCCTTTTTTTTTAAACAATTTATCCGTCCAAACTAAATCATTTTGTAAACCAAAGGATACATGGTTTGATCTAATTTTATGATTTAAATCAAATTAAACACACCCTTAGCTAGTGAAAAAGGCTACTGTTGAAGTGCAATACTAACAATTTCTTATAATTATTTTGACCCCATCGAAGAAAAAAAATCATGATTACCAAATCAGAAGCCTGAATACCATTTCTGTTTTACTTGCCTAAGTTGGATTCAGAAATGCTCAAGATCGTGAGCCAATAACAATACCAATCAGAGAATTTGTGTCAAGGGTCTAGTCTCATGTGAAATGGATTCGTCTTGAGGGCCTGAACCGCCCAATGCAATAAAACCAAGGATTGAACCGGCCAGGGTGGCTTAGATTAGATGACTTTGATCTTCTTAATCCCACATTAAAGTACCCCAGTAGAAGTTCTTTTCCTTCCACATAAAAGCAAAAGCGCAAATTTCACAGGCATTGCTAGAATCCCCAACTTTTTGCTTTAATGAGGTTGGACTAATAACAAATACTTTATGCATTCAAGTACAAATCATACAAGATTAGTAAATCCAGATTACTGTAATCTACCTACGTCTTTTTGCTCATTCCTGTCGAATGAATGTAGCCCATTCAAGAATATTAAAGAGACCAACCTAAAATAATAATTAAACATAGCACTATCAGGACCAGTAGCACACAATAAATAAAATCATCAATTTTAGTACATGGAGAGGGGTATGAAAGCTGCCCCATTTTGGGTACCACAGGCGGCTCCCCTGTTTTCTTTATTTAAATAATTGAAACGATTTTCAATTACTTCTTCGGGCACGGGAAAATTCAACCACAAACAACCCACCAGATGCCAATCACCAACCAAATAAAGGACTTTCATGTCACATAATTGACAAAAGCAAGTCGTAGGACCCTACGCCTTTACAGCAGATCAGAACATTTTATGCTGCGTGCATTTCTGTGATCATCTGTGAGCTCGAAACATACAAGCAAGCGGAGAGAAGGAAATGTGGAAAAATTAATGGTAAACAATTTAAGAGCCTTGCTTACCAGATACTTGACCAGTTATTTTGTCAGAAAAAAATCCCAACCATTGGGAGGAAAATCAAATCATTATAAACATCAAACTCCATCACCCCTAATATTATCGCATGAATTCACACATAATAAGTGGGCAGACTTGAGCACAGTTTATCCGACCCAACCTCAAAAATTACAGACTACCAATATCCAAGAACATCAGTAGAAGGAATCCATTCAGTTTTTCTTTATTCATTGTAAATAAATCCTACTTCAAAATTTTCAACCATAGAGCAGAAGTGTTGTTGCTATTGATTAAAGCACTGCACATGATCTTAAGTGATCCATTTCATAAAAGTTTATCCAACTGATTTAACTCAGTTCCATATCAACAAATTAAGCAAGAGGCCAGTTAGCAGAATATAAATATGAATCCGTAACTTAGCAGAAACTTGATATCAGTAAATGTTTGATTTCTTATCAATCGCATGTCATCGGTATAGTAGAGAGAAAAAATAATACTTATCCACTTCAATTATTTAAGGATGCCTGTCGGTCCAATTCTCCATAACAAAACCAACAGCTGCATGAGACAAAGAGGATGTTTTGCATAACCCAGATAATAAGGAATGCAGTGCAAGCAGTTACACCCATGCTTCACTCCATTCCATTAACCACAATCAAACCGAAAGGTATGGAACACCGAAATTTTAGATCATAATTCACTAATTACAAGCATTGAAATTTTACCAGCTACATTACTTGTAAAACATTTGTACTATTCTAAATGGCTGACTTCAACAAAACAAATACAAGACAAAAGTATTTTTGCTTGTTTGGCAAGAATTTTGAGTTTTCTTTTCTTCCCATTTTCACTTTCATTCAATTGCTTTTCCGTCGCAGAACTGAATAACAACAATTTATTATACAAAAGAAAAAGCTGAAAATGGATTCCACAGAAATTACACACTAACAAAATGTAAAGTTTCCAACTTGTGGGAAATTACAATTGAGATAAACAGTTTAAGACTTTCTACACTGAAACATCTAATGAACAGATCGATGAGAAACTCACCAACCACACATTTATTCTCATGTACAACATACGATTTGAAAAAAAAAAAAAAAAAAAGGATAAGAAAAGAGAAGCTATTCGACCAAAATCTAATCCTTTTTTTTTTACATGAACAACTTCCCATTAACGAAATATAATCCATTAAGCACAAAATGTAAAAAAGAAGTTTTCTTCTTTTTACCTTGAGAAAGAAAACCCAACTGACCTCCATTGGACCATCACCGCATTGAAGGGTTGCCACTTAACGTTTGAATCAAATTATTAGCATTTCTCCTAAGCTTCTCATCATCATTGTCATCTTCCACCAACCTCATACAGATCTCTAAAATCCCTTCCCTTCTCGCTTCCACACATATTTTTTCACTATAACAACACAAACAATTCAATGTAAAAAGCGAACACTGAACCGCTCTTGAACTCCCATTTTTAATCATCCCAACTAAAACACCCACACACCCTTTAATTCTCATCATCTCCTCTCTTCCTTCTTTACATTTCGCTAAATTACTCAATACATCCACGGCCCTCTCAAGCCCCGAATCAGCCATTCGTATCAAAATCAAAACCGCCCCACAATTTACAAGCCGTTTCCGGTTGTCCGGAAATGAAGATAGAGCGTACAAAGCAGTGGCTGCTTCTTTCTTCTCTCTGATTAGTTTCCCGTTCTGCAAAAGCCAAACTAATGATTTTATCGCCAATGGGTAGTCTCCAATCGTCGCTTTGTTCACTTCTACCACAGCTAGGCTCGTTATTATAGTCGCTGCTATGGCCCGGCAATCGGATGACCCGACACGTAAAGCAGTCACGACCCGACCGATTGCTCCTTCAGCGACGATACCGACTTTATTGTCATCGTCGAGAGATAAATTTAGTAGTAAAGATAGAGCTTTTTCTTGAAGAGTAAAATCGTCCGAGTGAAAATTGAGACAGTTCAAAACTGCCGAAACGGCACCCGACTCGGTGAGTTTCCTCCGAGAAGCTGAGTCACGTTTCGAAAGCTTGGCGAGTTCGGAGAGCGACTCAAGCTTGGAGCGGAGAGGAGAGGATTTAGACGTAAGAACGGAAATTAGTGTGTGAGGGTTGGGATTGGCGTAGTCGGATTGTGATATGGGCAAATGATTATGGGTAAAATTGGAAATTAAAGATCTGAGAGCATGGTTAGGGATAAGAGAAGGCTGTTCTGGCAGAGGTAGCTTCGTAATTGGACACGTACGGTTGCCGGAGTCAAGCCAACGTTGGATTGAAACACGGTCAAATGTATGCCCCGATGATAAGATAACCGGATCGGACATGATTTCTAGGGAAATCGGACACTTAAAATCATCAGGGAACTGAGTCGCCATTTTCTTCAACTCGATTCCAACTGAGTTTCCGGAGGGTTTATGAGGTTTTGAGATGCGTTGGCGAAGGGAACTCGAGCAAGTGACTCAGGATCCCCCTGTGAAGCCTCTTCAACTAGAATTTAACTTACTAATTGACTGAAATGTCCTTGTCGTTGATCCAGATTTGCATATGACGTGGGAAGGGTATTTTTGTCAATAAATAATTCTAAAGCTGAAACTTTTTAAAAAACTTCGTATCAATTATAAAAATCAGCTTTTCTTCTTGCGTTACTGAGGAAATGCCGGATACTTTTGCCAGACATAAGAGGGCTTACTTTTTTTATTAAATGACAAGAGAAGCCATGCTTTAGTGACAATACCTGGCGAGGGTATTTTTGGAATCTCATTGATGTCATCGTAAATTATGTCACGGTTCGTTTGAATGATGAAGAGAGAAGAGAGGATGGCACGGGGAGTGGGATAAGTCTAGGGTTACAGGAGAAAGAGAATCACAGCCATCTTCAGCTAAGGGAAAACACTAAATTGCCCTTGTGTGATGCGGTGGTGACTGTTAAGTCAACTTTCTAAAGTCTTAATTGGCGTGCGCACCATTCAGCCGTATGTCGCTACGCGGTTTTTGTTATTATTTTAATAAAGGCGAAAACTCTTTGTCCCACCCAGGTTTAAGTTTCCCTTAAATGCCGAGTCTTAACAAAAACTTTTAAAAGTTAAATACCAACCCCCTAAGTAATATTTTGAATATAAAATAATAATAATAATTAATAAAATTAATTAAAAATAAAAATCTTTTGATGACAAATGAGACTAGACGACCATACTTGACCATCAATTAAATCAGATAACTATTTTGATTAATTAATTAAGTTTCAACAATCATTGTAGCTAATAATGTTGTTGATAATGGTTATATTTTTTATTTTTTTATTAATTTATTATTATTATTATTATTATTACAATATTATATTAACAATACATTATAATTTAAAAATTTTTATAAAATTAATTTTATTATTTATTATTTTTAAATTTTTTATTTAAAAAGATAAAAATATATATTTAACTATTAATATTTAATAATTAATCATTAAATTTAATGATTAATCTCGATTAATGGGTGAATATTTAATTTTTTTAAATTTAATAAAAAAAAGTTTTTATAGGTTTCAACCTTTATAAAAACCTTGGGTGGGAAAAAGTCTTTTGGCCTTTACTAAATGCATATAAAGATAAGAAAAGTTATTCACGTTTTCTAGACATATATATATATATATACACACACACACACACATACATACATACATACATACACACACACTCATTCATTTATATAATATATTTTTTTCATTTAATCATAATTCAAATAAATTTAAAATAAGTTTGATTTAAATAAGTTTAAGTTCGATTTTAACAAATTCAAATTTATAACACTAATATTTTTAAGCTTGAATTCGAATTTGAAAAATGTTTGACTCATCCAATTCATAACTTAAAAAAATTTGATTTAAATAAATTATGATGATTTTTTTTAATTAGTATGTATCAAAACGACATCATTTTAATCATTTGTATTAAAAAACTTGTTAAGAGATTTATTATAAGACCTAATTTAATCGAGTTTGAACTCATATCCACCTAGTTTGCTAAATTTGAGCTTAGACTCAAGTTCAACTCCTTAAAAAACGAGCCAAATTTGAACTCGACTCAATTTGGATTTGATTTTATCCAAATTAAGACTTCAAACGAGTATTTATTTAAAAAAATAATTGTTTAATTGTTTTTAATAAGCAAACAATTAATGTATATATGTTATTAATCAAATAAATTTCATTGTAATTATTTCAAAATTTAAAATTAGGATAAAATAAATTAACTACTAGCAAAGTATTTACTTGAGTGGATTATGCATAAAAATCAATTCCGTCTAATTTATTTATTAAATTTCATAAAACATAAAATGCAATTAAAAAGAAAATAGTAAAAGAGATCAACTAAGAAAAAAAAAGGTGAGGCTTTACTGGAATCAATCTTTTTTTTTTTTTAATTCAAATAAATGTTAATTTTAGATTATTTTAAAACTTGAGTGATTTTTTTTTTTTTTTTTGCTATTAATTCTATCAATAGGGTTTATTGGACTACGTTTAATTTGTTCAAATTTGGACTAAATAAAAATTAGGCTCAGTTTTGGGCCTTTTAATTTAGGTTTTAAAATTTTGGATCAAGATCAGTTCATTAAATTAAATAAGGTTTCAGATTCATTTTGGATATATTTATATAATTTTATAAATATATAAAAGTCCTTCTCAACTAACTAAATCAAAATTAATTAATTCAAACAACTATAACCTACTATTATATTTAATCTTTGAAGCCCAAAAAAATAAAAATAAAAATCAGCCATCAAATTAACGTGTAAAATAATTAAATTATAAAATATAAACACTTTAAAATATATATAATTAGAGTAGTCTCGTAATGTCATTGAATATATTATAAGAATGTCGGTTCCCAGTCCGTAGCTTGCTTGATAGCAACAAATCTCTTTCTATCCATTTGTGGCGGCTTTGGAAGCCTCAAATGCCCCAAAATATCTCCCAGCCAAGGCAGAAGCAATACGCGGTGAATTGAGCCTCAAAGGAGCACAAAAGAGCTGAGAAACAACATGAGGCACAAAAGCTGCTCAGCACGATGCCATCCTACAGCGCCAAGAAGACATGGCATGCTTATGAGCGTGCCGTAGAGCCATGCCGTGGCGCCGGCATGCTGGTCTGCGTGTGTTGTAGCATGGCATTGCACTGCCCGCATTCTTCCCAAGCGCATGCCTACCCACCCACCTGTGCGCTTGCCCGCACATAGTGCCAACCTCTGTAAAATTTTCTATTTTGGGTTTTTTTTTTTTCTTTCATTTCTTTTTCCCAATTTGTATCAAGGGTATTTTTGGTATTTTTTCTTTCATGTAAACACCTATATAAGCTTTTCTCTCTCATGTCAAAAAGACACTTTTGATTTTAAAAATAAAATTTAATCAAAGCTTATAAGTTTTTTCTTCGATAAATTTCCTTGTTTACTTGGTGGTGCATGGATTTTCAATTTCTTTATCTTTGTCCGATTCTTAAAACAAGAAAGAATTGGTGGTGATTAAAGCAAACTGATGGAGTTTCCTCCAGACTTGTTTCTCAACCTTGTATGTTCTATTGCATTCCAAGTAAGTACTGCATGTTGGTGTATTCCTAAAAATATATTGGTTGCATGCTTGTTGGTGAACGAACCATGGCCTAAACATAATTCAAAGTATTTGGTTTCAAACATAAAATAAAATAACAAATACTACTTAAATACAACATTAATATAAATTAACAAATGTTACAAGTTTTTGGCTCTATTGAGTATGGGACATGAACAAATTATATATAAGTATTCAAATTCAAATATGATAATTTAATAAACAATTTTTTTTTAATAAAGACTAAAAATGCAAATTAGGTAAATCAGAACAATTTGTATAATTCAAAATGGTGATAAGGTCAAAGGTTCAAGTCCTAACAAATAATTAGGATGTGTAGCATGCCATACCAATTGTCTAATTTTAATGGTTAATATGGTTGGTGTTCTTTTCAGCAAACAAGAATAATTAGATTAATTAATGACAATGAAAGCAACATAATATTTATTTTAAGAAAATCAAAATATGATAACTGTGGAAGGAAGAATGTA
This sequence comes from Anacardium occidentale, assembly GCA_026122585.1. Taxonomy (NCBI): domain Eukaryota; kingdom Viridiplantae; phylum Streptophyta; class Magnoliopsida; order Sapindales; family Anacardiaceae; genus Anacardium; species Anacardium occidentale. The sequence continues at coordinate 76,339 of JAJEJH010000311.1, forward strand.
AGTGACAATTGTTAATAAAGTGAAAGTTTAAAATTATATCAACCTAAATTTTATAATAATAACAAGGGATAATGTTACACCTACAAGTATGTTTAAAGGATAATATAGTAAATTAAATCAGTTGATAGTAAATTTCATGTGATTAACATCTCACGTGTAATTTTGTATGACCATACATATTAAGAATGTAGCGACCCCTACCCCAGGTTACTGTGTGCTGCGGAAAATTCTGAATATAATAATAAAATATACCTGAGACGGGGACCTCTACAGTAAGAAAACCTACTGCTGCTGCTACTGAATTAAAAAATTCCTTTATAAAAGAAACTGTTAATATACTTTACTATAAAAGTAAATAAAACATAAGCGTGGAAACCCAGACTACTCATGTATAAAATATATCGTCATACAGTGTATATGAAAATGTAATACACACACATATATACATGAGAAACTAAAGCATGCGAGCCAACATGCTATCTGCTGTGCCGAACCATATCCCCAAAATCTCGCAGCGGTCTCGCTCCAGCTCAGCCTCGAATCACTGACCTGCAAAAGGAAACATGGAAGGGAGTGAGTGACAAAGTCACTCAGCAAGCGTTTCCAAACACAAACACTCGCAGGTCAAAACTACTGACTACGTGACTCGTCACGTAGAAGGTTCTGCTGTTCTGATGTTCTCTTATTCTGATTCTCATGATATACCGAAGTATATCCATTTTCTGAATTATCTTTACTGAATTCTATTATATTTCTATTTTGTTCTGTTCTATTACTGTTCTGTTTCTCATGAGATGTTGTACATGACAATGAAATGTATATGCTGATGTTATGTATGCTGAAAACTGTAAAAACTTGCCCTCAGGCTTGTTTTTTTTGAAAAACTGTCTTTTCTGGAAACTCTTTCTGATAATAAAACTGTGATCCGAAGATCCTGAATATATACGTATAGTATATGCTGAAAACTATATCAGAAAGTACTGTATCTGAAAATCTGCTATGCTGGCCAGACTGATGAATACAGGGATTCGGTACCCTGGCCGTGTGAGTTCAAAGTCCTACTGAATCTACTGATGCACAACTAGCACTCTCTCTAACGAGCTTGGTCAGTGACCATGTCCTCTCTAACGGACGTTGGTTTCCCTCTCTAGCGGGTGTGAGAACTCATAGGTGCCCCCTCGTATCCACCCCTATCTGATATATGAAAATCATATATATATATATATATATATCTGAAAAATTCTACTGTTGGATCATTGGATCCAGTCTGAAAACATCTGATATGACATGTCGTGCTAAATACTGATAATCATGCATGGTATGCTGTTTTCTGATGTTATTGCTAAGTTCTGTGTGCTTAGAATTGGCTTAGAGTAGCTTAATTTCTCTTTTAATCTTTTTTTCTCATTTTTCTTAAGTGCACGGGTGTGTGTTTCTGGGCACACGGGCGTGTGTCAAGGCACATGGGACCGTGTACTCATCGTGCTACTAGGCGTGCAAAGTTCTAGAATAATTTCATAAAAATTTGGCTGGACACACGGGCATGTGGTGTAACACACGGGCGTGCATCAAGGGGCACACGGGCGTGTATAGCACTGCACGGGCGTGTGGCTACCTTCTCCTTCTTCCCGTGTCTCGCATACACAGGTGTGTGGAATTGGGCGAAAGCACATGGGCGTGTGTCTGGGTTTCTTGTAGGACCCGCCGCCACGAGTACCCCTGCTGTGCTGAATAATAACAATATTTGGGGAGCTTTTATTAATCATCTGAAAATATGGGTACCCGCGACGGGAATCCTACGAAAATAAAATAACTGAAACTGTACAATGCTTTACATTTCTATACATGCGGAAGCTCATCTGAATATACATCATATATATATATATATATACATTTGAAATATACAACTGTTCTGTACAAGGGCCCACTGGCCTACATCATATACATATACTGTACATCTGGATACGAAACATGTACAACAATGACCACACAGGTCCAAAACTGATATACACTGATCGAGGTGTGTGTGCATGCCTTCTCCGTCAGCCTCGATCCAACCGCTCCTTGAACCCAGCACGAACACCTGTAAAACTGGAAGAAGGAGGGGGGATGAGTGATAAAGATCACCCAGTAAGCGCTCCTTACTTCCCTCAATGCCCAAGCAAGCACAACAATCACATAAACAACACATACCTTGGCCTCGGCCCTAATCATACATCTATGCGCTTGCTGGAATCTGGAAACTGTTATCTGTATCTCATTCATTCATTATTATCATATGGATGCATGTCATGATGTGTATGTCATGTCATGCTAGCTGAAACTGAATGCATGCATCTGAATACCTCTCTCTGTACCCTCGGGTACCTGCTGTGCTGATCAGACTGGGTAATACAGGGATTCGGCATCCTGGCCATGTGGGTTAACCATTCTAGCTACCGGCTAGAAAGTTGAATCTGATATCTGCACTGCTACGATCTGACTGGTGTCAGAGAGCTGAAACTGAAATGCTGCTGAATCATCTGACTGTGTCAGGAACTGAATCTGAAAACACTGCTCAGCGTTCTGACTGGTGTCAGAAGGCTGATTCCCACAGATGCCCCCTCGTATTCACCCTATACTCTCACCCGTACATCGGGTTCTGAATACTGCTGAATTCGGATCCCCTGATCCTCTCTGAAGCTACATGTAATGCCATGACATGCATATGCAGCTTATTAACTCATTACATGCTTATTTGATGCTTATCTGAAGCCATTAAATATTTATTCTGAATTCGCATGCTCAATTTCCCATTCAATAACATTTTTCTGAAATTCTGCTGATGCACGGGCATGCATGAAATGTGCACGGGCGTGCACCCTGACGCACGGGACCGTGCACTGGTCGTGCGCCTGGTCGTGTAACTCTCGGGAATTTACTATTCATTGTCACTGAAATTGCCTATGCACGGGCGTGCGTAAGCGGACACACGGGCGTGCATGCACATTTTCTGGCCGTGCATGGGTCGTGCACACGGGCGTGCATCTGGAGAAACACAGGCTCACGGCCGTGCCATAATGGCGCACGGTCGTGCGTCTGGTTCTTCAACAAAGCACCGCTCGGAAAATGCACAAATGGCCAACCAAAACACATCCAATTGTAATCACACTTCAAACACATGTTATCCACATCCCAAATAACACAATTCAAACATCATATACCACATGCATCGATCATTCCACGATTTACCATGGAAATATCTTCTTTCTCTTTCTAAAGCCATACATACACACATGCAAGCTTCAAGGGTGGAAATCTATCAACCAAATCAACATGCAATCACATATAAACCTTCCACACATTCATCAGCATGCAATACCTTCATCCATGGCATCAACACTCATCAAACAAGCTAGGAAAACGCAAGAAGAAGTGAGGAACACTTACCTCTCTCCATGCTTTGAAACCAAGCTTCAAATCACTAATCTCTTGGCTCTCTAATCGGATTGGGAGCTAATGGCTGCTGAGTCTCCTCTCTAGGAACGGGAGGCACTGAAATGAAAGAGAGAATATGGCAAAAATGCAAACGGGTGAGTAAAGAAATGAACTTAACTCACGGCTCACTTAAATACTATGCCACGCACGGGCGTGCACCAATGATGCACGGTCGTGCACCAGGGAAAATAAGTATAACTTATTTCCCGCTCGCTCGCCTAATCGAATCCTTCCGAAAGGATTCCAACGGAAGCCACATGGCTTCGAAAACTTACCAACTCACCCTTGAACTCAACCAGACTCCCAATCTCTTTCTGAATTCGATTTCTAACCCCAAAACTCTACCCCTAAGGGCTTTCCGATCTAGGATGCTACATTTCCTCCCCCCTTATAAAATTTCGACCCCGGAATTTACCTGAATAACTCTGGGAACCTATCCCTGATCTCAGATTCTACCTCCCAAGTGGCTTCCTCCACTCTCTGACTGCGCCATAAGACCTTCACTAGAGGAATCTGCTTGTTTCGGAGAACCTTGACTTTATAGTCCAGAATCTGTACTGGCAGCTCTTGATAACTCAAATCATCAGCCAACTCAACCTCTGAAAACTGAAGCACATGAGAAGGATCTCCCACATACTTCCTCAACTGCGACACATGGAACACATTATGGATCCTGTCCATGCTAGCTGGCAAAGCCAATCTGTAGGCAACTGTCCCTACTCTCTCAAGTATCTCATAGGGACCAATGAATCTAGGGGCCAACTTCCCCTTTCTGCCAAATCTGAGAACGTGCCTGTACGGAGCAACTCTCAGGAATACTCTGTCGCCTACTGCAAACTCAATCTCTCTGCGTCTCAGGTCTGCATAACTCTTCTGTCAATCCTGGGCCTGTTTCATCCTTTGCCTGATGATCCGGATCTGCTCAATCATACCCTGAACTATCTCTGGACCAACAACTGTCTCCAGGGAATCTCTCTCTCCAATCTCATCCCAATGAAGAGGAGATCTACACCTCCGACCGTATAATGCCTCAAATGGAGCCATCTAAATAGTCGTCTGATAACTGTTATTATACGCGAACTCCATGAGGGGAATCAACTCTGCCCAATCGGTCTGGAAGTCCATACAACAAGCTCTAAGCATATCCTCCAGAATTTTATTCACCTTCTCGGTCTGCCCATCTGTCTGAGGATGGTAGGCTGAACTAAACTGTAATCTGGTCCCCAAGGCTCTCTGCAATGATCTCCAGAAAGCTGACAAGAATCTGGAGTCTCTGTCTGAAACTATAGTCCTGGGAACACCATGGAGTCTGACCACCTCTCTGATGTACAGTTTCCCCAACTGATCCGTAGACATACCCTGTCTAATAGGTAGAAAATGAGCTGACTTGCTCAGTCTGTCCACAATCACCCATATGCCATCAAGTCCCCTCTGAACTCTGGGAAGACCAGAAATGAAATCCATAGAAATATCTTCCCACTTCCACTCAGGAATACTCAAAGGATGAAGTAAACCTGAGGGTCTCTGATGCTCTGCCTTAACCTGCTGACATACCAGACATTTGGAAACGAAATCTGCTATGTCTTTCTTCATGCCTGACCACCAGAAACTCTTTCTGAGATCCTGATACATCTTTGTACTGCCTGGGTACGCTGAATACACCGTGCTGTGCGCCTCTGACAAAATCCTCTGTCTCAACTCTAAACTCTGTGGCACACATACTCTGTCTCTGAATCTCAAGATCCCATCTCTGAACTCAAAATCTGGCATTGCTCTATCTGACATCCTCTGAAGCATGCCCTGAGTCCACTCGTCAGATATCTGGCACTCTCTGATCTCATCATACAGAGAAGATCTGATCTGTAATCTGGAGAAACCCGCAGTCACTATCTCAATCTGCTCTCGGGCTATCTCATACTGTAGCTCTGACTGGACTGAAAGATTGGATAAGGCTACTCGCCTGCTCAAAGCATCTGCCACTACATTGGCTCTCCGTGGATGATATCTGATGTCAACATCATAATCTTTCACCAGCTCTAACCATCTCCTCTGCCTCATATTGAGCTCTCTCTGGGTGAAGAAATATTTCAGACTCTTGTGGTCTGAATAAATGCTGCACTTAACTCCATATAAGTAATGTCTCCAAATCTTCAAGGCAAACACAACTGCAGCTAACTCCAAATCATGAGTGGGATATCTCATCTCATGATCCTTCAACTGTCTGGAGGCATAAGCAATAACTCTACCACTCTGCATCAACACTGCCCCAATCCCCTGATGGGACGCATCTGTATAAATGTCAAATTCAACTCCCTCCTGTGGTAGCGCCAAAACTGGAGCACTAGTCAATCTCTGCTTAAGCTCCTGGAATCGTGCCTCGCACTCATCTGACCAAACAAATGGAACCTCTTTCCTAGTCAAGGCAGTGAGAGGCCTTGCTAGGTTAGAGAATCCCTCTATGAATCTCCTATAATAACCTGCCAATCCAAGGAAACTTCTGATTTCCTTTACTGTCCTCGGCTTTGGCCAACTCAAAACTGCCTCTACCTTACTGGGATCCACTGAAATGCCATCTGCTGAAACCACGTGACCCAGAAATGCAACTCTATCAAGCCAGAACTCACATTTGGAAAACTTGGCAAACAACTGTCTATCTCTCAATCTCTGAAGCACGTATCTGAGATGCTCCTCATGCTCTGCCACACTCCTGGAATACACCAGAATGTCATCAATGAAAACCACCACGAACCGGTCTAAGCAATCGTGAAACACCCGGTTCATCAGATCCATAAAGATCGCTGGGGCATTAGTCAACCCAAATGGCATGACCACGAACTCATAGTGCCCGTATCTGGTCCTGAAAGCTGTCTTGGGAACATCTCTGTCTGCCACTCTGACCTGATAGTACCCAGATCTCAAATCAATCTTTGAAAATACCGTTGCACCTCTCAGCTGATCAAATAAATCATCAATCCTCGGCAGGGGATACTTATTCTTCACTGTTACTCTGTTCAGCTCCCTATAGTCGATACACATCCTCATCGACCCATCTTTCTTCTTCACAAATAGAATCGGAGCTCCCCAAGGCGAACAACTAGGTCTGATAAACCTCTTATCTGTCAACTCCTGAAGCTGCTTCTTCAACTCCTGAAGCTCACGGGCGTGCACGGGCGTGCACCCTGACGCACGGGACCGTGCACTGGTCGTGCGCCTGGTCGTGTAACTCTCGGGAATTTACTATTCATTGTCACTGAAATTGCCTATGCACGGGCGTGCGTAAGCGGACACACGGGCGTGCATACACATTTTCTGGCCGTGCATGGGTCGTGCATACGGGCGTGCATCTGGAGAAACACAGGCTCACGGCCGTGCCATGCGGGCGCACGGTCGTGCGTCTGGTTCTTCAACAAAGCACCGCTCGGAAAATGCACAAAAACGGCCAACCAAAACACATCCAATTGCAATCACACTTCAAACACATGTTATCCACATCCCAAATAACACAATTCAAACATCATATACCACATGCATCGATCATTCCACGATTTACCATGGAAATATCTTCTTTCTCTTTCTAAAGCCATACATACACACATGCAAGCTTCAAGGGTGGAAATCTATCAACCAAATCAACATGCAATCACATATAAACCTTCCACACATTCATCAGCATGCAATACCTTCATCCATGGCGTCAACACTCATCAAACAAGCTAGGAAAACGCAAGAAGAAGTGAGGAACACTTACCTCTCTCCATGCTTTGAAACCAAGCTTCAAATCACTAATCTCTTGGCTCTCTAATCGGATTGGGAGCTAATGGCTGCTGAGTCTCCTCTCTAGGAACGGGAGGCACTGAAATGAAAGAGAGAATATGGCAAAAATGCAAACTGGTGAGTAAAGAAATGAACTTAACTCACGGCTCACTTAAATACTATGCCACGCACGGGCATGCACCAATGATGCACGGTCGTGCACCAGGAAAAATAAGTATAACTTATTTCCCGCTCGCTCGCCTAATCGAATCCTTCCGAAAGGATTCCAACGGAAGCCACATGGCTTCAAAAACTTACCAACTCACCCTTGAACTCAACCAGACTCCCAATCTCTTTCTGAATTCGATTTCTAACCCCAAAACTCTACCCCTAAAGGTTTCCGGATCTAGGATGCTACATTTCCTCCCCCCTTATAAAAATTCCGACCCCAGAATTTACCTGAATAACTCTGGGAACCTATCCCTGATCTCAGATTCTACCTCCCAAGTGGCTTCCTCCACTTTCTGACTGCGCCATAAGACCTTCACTAAAGGAATCTGCTTGTTCCGGAGAACCTTGACTTTATAGTCCAGAATCTGTACTGGCAGCTCTTGATAACTCAAATCATCAGCCAACTCAACCTCTGAAAACTGAAGCACATGAGAAGGATCTCCCACATACTTCCTCAACTGCGACACATGGAACCCATTATGGATCCTGTCCATGCTAGCTGGCAAAGCCAATCTGTAGGCAACTGTCCCTACTCTCTCAAGTATCTCATAGGGACCAATGAATCTAGGGGCCAACTTCCCCTTTCTGTCAAATCTGAGCACGTGCCTGTACGGTGCAACTCTCAGGAATACTCTGTCGCCTACTGCAAACTCAATCTCTCTGCGTCTCAGGTCTGCATAGCTCTTCTGTCGATCCTGGGCCTGTTTCATCCTTTGCCTGATGATTCGGATCTGCTCAATCATACCCTGAACTATCTCTGGACCAACAACTGTCTCCAGGGAATCTCTCTCTCCAATCTCATCCCAATGAAGAGGAGATCTACACTTCCGACCGTATAATGCCTCAAATGGAGCCATCTGAATAGTCGTCTGATAACTGTTATTATACGTGAACTCCATGAGGGGAATCAACTCTGCCCAATCGGTCTGGAAGTCCATACAACAAGCTCTAAGCATATCCTCCAGAGTCTTGTTAACTCTCTCGGTCTGCCCATCTGTCTGAGGATGGTAGGCTGAACTAAACTGTAATCTGGTCCCCAAGGCTCTCTGCAATGATCTCCAGAAAGCTGACAAGAATCTGGAGTCTTTGTCTGAAACTATAGTCCTGGGAACACCATGGAGTCTGACCACCTCTCTGATGTACAGTTTCCCCAACTGATCCGTAGACATACCCTGTCTAATAGGCAGAAAATGAGCTGACTTGCTCAGTCTGTCCACAATCACCCATATGCCATCAAATCCCCTCTGAACTCTGGAAAGACCAGAAATGAAATCCATAGAAATATCTTCCCACTTCCACTCAGGAATACTCAAAGGATGAAGTAAACCTGAGGGTCTCTGATGCTCTGCCTTAACCTGCTGACATACCAGACATTTGGAAACGAAATCTGCTATGTCTTTCTTCATGCCTGACCACCAGAAACTCTTTCTGAGATTCTGATACATCTTTGTACTGCCTGGGTGCGCTGAATACACCGTGCTGTGCGCCTCTGACAAAATCCTCTGTCTCAACTCTAAACTCTGTGGCACACATACTCTGTCCCTGAATCTCAAGATCCCATCTCTGAACTCAAAATCTGGCATTGCTCTATCTGACATCCTCTGAAGCATGCCCTGAGTCCACTCGTCAGATATCTGGCACTCTCTGATCTCATCATACAGAGAAGATCTGATCTGTAATCTGGAGAAACCCGCAGTCACTATCTCAATCTGCTCTCTGGCAATCTCATACTGTAGCTCTGACTGGACTGAAAGACTGGATAAGGCTACTCGCCTACTCAAAGCATCTGCCACTACATTGGCTCTCCCTGGATGATATCTGATGTCAACATCATAATCTTTCACCAGCTCTAACCATCTCCTCTGCCTCATATTGAGCTCTCTCTGGGTGAAGAAATATTTTAGACTCTTGTGGTCTGAATAAATGCTGCACTTAACTCCATATAAGTAATGTCTCCAAATCTTCAAGGCAAACACAACTGCAGCTAACTCCAAATCATGAGTGGGATATCTCATCTCATGATCTTTTAACTGTCTGGAGGCATAAGCAATAACTCTACCACTCTGCATCAACACTGCCCCAATCCCCTGATGGGACGCATCTGTATAAATGTCAAACTCAACTCCCTCCTGTGGTAGCGCCAAAACTGGAGCACTAGTCAATCTCTGCTTAAGCTCCTGGAATCGTGTCTCGCACTCATCAGACCAAACAAATGGAACCTCTTTCCTAGTCAAGGCAGTGAGAGGCCTTGCTAGGTTAGAGAATCCCTCTATGAATCTCCTATAATAACCTGTCAATCCAAGGAAACTTCTGATTTCCTTTACTGTCCTCGGCTTTGGCCAACTCAAAACTGCCTCTACCTTACTGGGATCCACTGAAATGCCATCTGCTGAAACCACGTGACCCAGAAATGCAACTCTATCAAGCCAGAACTCACATTTGGAAAACTTGGCAAACAACTGCCTATCTCTCAATCTCTGAAGCACGTATCTGAGATGCTCCTCATGCTCTGCCACACTCCTGGAATACACCAGAATGTCATCAATGAAAACCACCACGAACCGGTCTAAGCAATCGTGAAACACCCGGTTCATCAGATCCATAAAGATCGCTGGGGCATTAGTCAACCCAAATGGCATGACCACGAACTCATAGTGCCCGTATCTGGTCCTGAAAGCTGTCTTGGGAACATCTCTGTCTGCCACTCTGACCTGATAGTACCCAGATCTCAAATCAATCTTTGAAAATACCGTTGCACCTCTCAGCTGATCAAATAAATCATCAATCCTCGGCAGGGGATACTTATTCTTCACTGTTACTCTGTTCAGCTCCCTATAGTCGATACACATCCTCATCGACCCATCTTTCTTCTTCACAAATAGAATCGGAGCTCCCCAAGGCGAACAACTAGGTCTGATAAACCTCTTATCTGTCAACTCCTGAAGCTGCTTCTTCAACTCCTGAAGCTCACGGGCGTGCACGGGCGTGCACCCTGACGCACGGGACCGTGCACTGGTCGTGCGCCTGGTCGTGTAACTCTCGGGAATTTACTATTCATTGTCACTGAAATTGCCTATGCACGGGCGTGCGTAAGCGGACACACGGGCGTGCATACACATTTTCTGGCCGTGCATGGGTCGTGCATACGGGCGTGCATCTGGAGAAACACAGGCTCACGGCCGTGCCATGCGGGCGCACGGTCGTGCGTCTGGTTCTTCAACAAAGCACCGCTCGGAAAATGCACAAAAACGGCCAACCAAAACACATCCAATTGCAATCACACTTCAAACACATGTTATCCACATCCCAAATAACACAATTCAAACATCATATACCACATGCATCGATCATTCCACGATTTACCATGGAAATATCTTCTTTCTCTTTCTAAAGCCATACATACACACATGCAAGCTTCAAGGGTGGAAATCTATCAACCAAATCAACATGCAATCACATATAAACCTTCCACACATTCATCAGCATGCAATACCTTCATCCATGGCGTCAACACTCATCAAACAAGCTAGGAAAACGCAAGAAGAAGTGAGGAACACTTACCTCTCTCCATGCTTTGAAACCAAGCTTCAAATCACTAATCTCTTGGCTCTCTAATCGGATTGGGAGCTAATGGCTGCTGAGTCTCCTCTCTAGGAACGGGAGGCACTGAAATGAAAGAGAGAATATGGCAAAAATACAAACTGGTGAGTAAAGAAATGAACTTAACTCACGGCTCACTTAAATACTATGCCACGCACGGGCGTGCACCAATGATGCACGGTCGTGCACCAGGGAAAATAAGTATAACTTATTTCCCGCTCGCTCGCCTAATCGAATCCTTCCGAAAGGATTCCAACGGAAGCCACATGGCTTCAAAAACTTACCAACTCACCCTTGAACTCAACCAGACTCCCAATCTCTTTCTGAATTCGATTTCTAACCCCAAAACTCTACCCCTAAGGGTTTCCGGATCTAGGATGCTACATTTCTACACGCACATGGGTAACATGCACGACCGTGTCCATGTAGAATTTGAGGCCACACGGGCATGCATCACGGGTGCACGGGCGTGTGCTCAACTCAACTTCTGCATATCACATCTGGAAATCCAGAAATTCTCACACCAACACTTCCACACTCCAAATCAACACACATACAAGTTAAATACTACTACTAGCATGCCCATAATCATCATATCATCATCTCAAACATGCCATATATCATACAGGAAGCATATATCATCTGAAAACAGTATATACGCATGTAAATTCATGGAAAACCACTCAATCATCAAGTCATGCATCATCTCACAGCTCAAACATGCTGGAAACAACTCAAACAAGCACACATAAAGTTCACATAAGCTGGAAACAACCATTCATGCTCTGAAAACAGCGAGAGAGGTAAGGAAAACACTTACCTCGCGCCATGAAAGCTCTATCTCTCTCCCCGGAAGCTTCTGGATCTCTAATCTGAAGCTGGGCTGCTGGGGGATCTCTCTCACCCAATCTAGGGTTCACTGGAGCTGGGGAAGAAGAAGATAAATAAGGGAAATAAGCTGGGAAAGCTGATCTGCGCAACACTGAAAAATTAAAACATATACACGGCTAAAAGGGCAGACACACGGTCGTGTGTGCGGTGGAAAATAGCCATTTCCACCCACCCTTGCGCATAAACTGAAACTAAGCCCCAAAGGACTTCTAAAAGACTCTTCTACCCCCCAGAACTCTCTAAAAATGACAAATTCTACCATTGGGTCATTACAAAGAATGCTCGTCGTACATTGTTATGGAAAGTGGAGTAGTCTTTTCTTGAATAGAAAATCATTTTTTTTTTAATATTAAGCGCTAGACAACCATACTCGATCGAATGCATGCTCATACATACAAGACGGAGAGTTGGTGAGTTGGTTGTCATGTATGCCTATACATTATGGAGGGTGTATGTCTTTACATACCATTTGAATTTTGAATAAGTACGTTTTCAGAGATCATTAAACATGGTTTTCATTGTATAACTACGTGTGCGTTTATGCAAGCATACTGTACAATCGTATGTGATGTTATTTGTCGAAAAATATAAATGGAAATGTGCATGATCAAATACTCACTTTTTAAGTATCACTTCATAGTAGATATATTTAGGTGTGTGTGAGAAATTTTGAGAATGCTATGACCATCAAAGTGAGAGTTTACATTGTCAAAAATGTCCCAAGCTACAATAAGAATTCAGAATCACCAGAGGGGCTGGTAATATTGGCTTGTTCTTTGTTATTTAAATTTCGTATATAGTTTAAATTGATTGATAATGGTTCATAGGCTAAATTAAGAATAAACATATGGGATAAAAGGAATGCATGATTAAATGCCCCAAAGACACACGATCGTGCACCTTTCTTTCATGCCAAGCACACAGCTAAAGGGACGCATGGTCGTGTTCTAAGAAAATTACATATTTCCAACTTCCTGTGTAGCATATGGGAAAAGCTTCCCAAAGTAATCATGTACATGCTATATAAAATCTCTTAAATGACTATCTCACCCTTAAATCCTTTCAAATTTATTTTTTATTATATTTTCACTTTTTTAACCTTGATTTATAGTCTAAAAAAATTGTTCTAATTTTAAGATGTTACAAAAATATAAAAGACAAAAGTTTTTTTTAATAATGAGCTCATGAAGTTTAAATATTAATGCAACAAATTTAAAAATTTTATACTTTTAAGATAATATAAATGGCAAAAAACCTTGTGCACTATGTAAATTACAAATTAGTCTTTTTTTATCTCTTTCATATTTACTGTTGTTCAGGCATAACCACCATTATTTTCTGTTTTGTGTGTTTTAGGAATCGGTCATGCTATCAATTTTAGGATATTTCATCCTATATAAATAATTAATAAAAGAAGTATTCTGTATTTTTACAATATTTAGTATTCTATTTATATTTAGATATATGCAACATACATGTACAAGTTTAATATTCTTTTAAGCGTATCTAATACGGTAAAATGGACTTTCTAGGACAACATCATTTAATAAGACTAATTAAATTATTACAAATAACGCGAATTTGACATGAATTTCAATAAATTAATGACCACTAATGCTAAGAGATAATATAATACCTTCACTGAGCTTGAAATTCTAGCGAGCTTGAAGTACAGAGATTGTGACTTCATTCAAGGAACTGACTCCCCCACTACTCTCATCAGTGTTGGTGATTCTTTTTCCAATGAATGCAGGCTGTTTTGGGTGAGGAAGATCTTTATCGTTGGCCAACATGGAGACAACCATTGACATTGTTGGTCGATCTGTTGCTTGTTCTTGCACGCACAGCAGACCAATTTGGATGCTTCTCAATACTTCATGTGTTGTATATGATTCTCCTAATAATAATTCATCAACCATCTCCAAGCTTCTTCCTTCTCTCCATAGATCCCAAATATAACACATTTATGAAACAGATTAGTTAAAATAATTACAAATTAAGGTCAGGCTTTTGATCAATATTGTCAACTTTTGGCTTGCTTACATGTCCAACCAAATTCGAAGAGGCTGCATCTTCCAGATAAAACCCGCTATTCTTTCTACCTGTGATGATTTCCAGCAGCAAAACTCCAAAACTATAAACATCAGACTTTATAGAAAATTGTCCTTCCATTGCATATTCTGGTGACATGTAACCACTGTATATTTACCACAATCAGAAATAACCAAATAGACAAGAAAACAAAATCAAAACTATACGAGAATCTTAGAATTTTTTGAGGTTTTTAGGAAGAGAACTTACTATGTTCCAACCACACGATTGGTGTTTCCTTCAATTTGATCTCCTCCAAAAATCCTGGCCATTCCAAAATCGGAAATTTTGGGGTTCATAGTAGCATCTAGTAGAACATTGCTGGCTTTTAAATCTCTATGAATAATTCTTAATCTCGAGTCTTGATGTAAGTATAAGATTCCTCGAGCAACCCCACAAATGATTTCAAATCGTTTACTCCAATCCAATTCTGTCCTTTTAGTTTCATCTGAATTCCAAAGTTTGAAAAATTGTGTTTGAAGATAGAAAAAATGACAAAAACTTTTAGTTGATAATAATTAGAACAGGAGAGACTTACTGAAAATGAAAGCGTCCAAGCTTTTGTTTGGCAAGTACTCATAGACTAACATCTTCTCTTCTCCTTCAATGCAACAACCTAAAATGCTCACAAGATTTCTGTGTTGGAGTTTTGCAATAAGTAAAACTTCATTCTTGAACTGTTCTATTCCCTGTCCCGAGTACTTGGACAGTCTTTTAATTGCTATTTCTTTTCCATTCTGAAGTATACCCTGAAACAACAGTTCATTAAGATTTAATCATATATAAAAAGAAAATAGTCATTCAATTAAGATGCTTGAGGAAATTAATTACCTTATAAACAGAACCAAAACCACCTTCTCCAAGTTTTCTATCGGGAGAGAAATTATCAGTGGCTGCGACGATGGTGCTCAGCTGAAACATTGGTAAATCAAAATTTCTTTTATTCCCATCTGGTTCATTCACATTCGTGGAGTCTTCGAACTGTGTTAAGCTTGAGGTTAAGCTAAATTCGATTCTCTTGCCATCGCTCGCTTTCTCTGACATAGAAGACATCAGCAAATAACGTTGACCAAAATTTTCCACAATTAGATATATGGTAAAAAGCCATGCATGCAGGTAGAATAAAGACCAAGGAAAATAACGCCGAAGAAGTTTGGTTTATTACCTGCTCTTCTTCTTCTGAAGAACCAATAAACAAATGCTACCAAGAGAATTGCTGCAACGGAAGTGACTACGACAATTACCAAGATAGTCTTCTTGCCAAGTGAACCTTTCTTCGCATACAAAGCTAAGCAGAAGAAAAACAATTCAAGAGATTTTAACTTCAAGATTGCTGGAAATAATTAACGTATGGCATCTTATCTAGTAGTAAATGGAGGTTTGGTGGAAGTACAAATAATAATAAAGAAGTTGGTTGAAAATAGACAAATACCTAATTCCGCGGCATCAACTCTCACATATAAATCTAGACCCGCATTTGTGTAAGTTCTTGCATCAATCAGATCTCCATGGTATGTCAAGCATCCAATCCCTCCCTTACTTTGACCGTAGGCGTTGGTGTAACCCGTGCAAGAACAATTCTTCAAGCATTCTTGCTCGCACGCTTTCAAATCCAAACTCATCTCCACACGTGTTATATATGTGTCTGGTATCTTCACACGTTCTACCTTCACGAAGCCTTCCCCCTTCTGGCATGTGGATATCTCCCGCTTTCTCTTGCACCCACCCAATGCATCTATCAAATACCATTCATCAAGACTCTTCGGTTCGAACCCGGGTAGGCAAGTGCACTCCAACTTATCTGCGCGATACGGGTCACA
This sequence comes from Anacardium occidentale, assembly GCA_026122585.1. Taxonomy (NCBI): domain Eukaryota; kingdom Viridiplantae; phylum Streptophyta; class Magnoliopsida; order Sapindales; family Anacardiaceae; genus Anacardium; species Anacardium occidentale. The sequence goes on from JAJEJH010000311.1 coordinate 92,202, forward strand.
ATTACTATTTGCCCCGCAATGCCCATAGTAATCACACTCCGCCTTCGGGGCCGACCAGAACCCGATCCATCTATGATCCGAATTACTCCAGGTGAAATGTTGCACAAATCCTGTCTCATTAACAATCGCCCTCGCAGTGACAGAGGATTTAGTTACTCCATAAACAACGGATACTTCATCTTGATTATTAACAAACGTAAGGTTGAAGATGGAATTATTAGTCATTTCGGGGACGCCGCTCCAACTTTGACCCGTCCATGACCCGGATCTCCACCACTTCGTTGTACCCTTGTATAAAGATAATTGAGGAAACCCAGTTGGGTCAATTCTGTAAGAGAAGTTTCCCGTTCCGGGATCATCCGCGGATTTCCAAGCGATTAATTCACGATTCAGACCTGTCCGTCGGTTTAGCCCAAGTTTCATAAATGGTAAACAAGTATGTGTAGGATAATCAAAACTTTGCCATAGTAACTTGTTTGTATCATTTCGAAGAAGAATAAGATTTCCTGAATCCAAGAGCTGAGCTACAGTGTTCTTCCTGGAGGCGACGGAAATATTGGTGGTCCAGACAGGAACGGTTTGGTTACTTTCAAACAGGGCGAGGTTTCCCTGAGTGTCGATTGAGAGGATCCCGGATGTATCATTGACAGGATTGTCTCTGTTTGCCACCCAGACAATTGTCCGCTCCGGAACTTGGTGATACCAAATTCCAACATATCGTTTCATGGAGTTCCCAGGACTGAAGAATCCAAGCGCGAAGATTGTCCCTCTAGAAACAATTACATCACCATCTTTAATGAATTGGGTTGACGATATAGTGTCAATGGACGTTGCCAAATGCAATAGGTGGAAGACAAGCAAAGTCTTCAGTAACCATTTTATCGTAGCCATCTCTCACAGATTGGCTACTTGAAAGAGAAAATAAGATTTTTATTTCTCTTGATTATTTACAATCAGTATATACAAAAAAAATTTATAATATAATAAAAATCTCAACATGGTTTGATGTTTATCGTGTTAATGCTTTTTGATTCATTCGATGGACGTAATAAGATTTTTGAACGATTTTATTGCTAAGCGTAGTTGTTATGTTAATGACTGGTCTAGCTTTTCAGTATTGAGTGATTGTGAAGCTCAAATATGTGGCCAAAGGACTATTTCCCACGCATAGTTTGAGGCAACGACAAAGTCTCACCTTCCAAATTTCAAAAGCCTAGTCTCTTATCCCTGGAACAATTTAATATTAAATAAAATAGAAAACAGTAACATTTAGGGGGGTAATATTGTCATTTTAGGATTAAAATTTATAAAAAATTAAAAATTTAAAAAAAATTAAAAAATATATTAAAAATTTTTTAAAAATTTAAAAAATTTTCAGCAGCCACTGCCGCGGCGGTGGTCGTCGTTGAAGGGGCCAGGTGGCCGTTACCGGCCACCTGGTTTCAGGGGAGGCCAGATCCGGCCTCCCCGTTCGGTGGAGGCGGCCAAATCTGGTTGCCTCAGTTTTGACAGAGACAGCCAGATTTGGCCACCACAGTTAGATTTGGCCACCTTCGCCAGAAGAAGCAGTCGGAAACGGCCAGAAAGGGCCGACCTTGATCCCAACGGCTGTTTTCGGCCTTTATTATTGGCGG